>CABHPP010130142.1:0-19297 GCA_902168425.1 Peromyscus attwateri | reverse complement strand
GAAGTTAGATTAGGTATATAGATGGTGGGATAATGTCAATAGGTATATTATAAAATATCTACATGAAAATTTTAGTGACAAAACACAAAATGAACATATTGAGCTGGTGCCATTTAGCATACCTAAATTTAACAGATAGTTTAAAAATCAATTTTCATGAAGTACCAATCTACTTTTCAATTTGAAAGACCAACACTAAGATGAATTATAATACATGCATAAGAGATCAGTGAGTATATAATTTCCACTAAGGATATTCCAGAAAGCATTATTTACATCAGTGACTAACAACAATCTGGTAACAGTAAATATTAAGAAGCTATTGAACTAGTACAAAATTTCTCAGAAGCTTTAATATTCTAGTATTTATTTTACATCCATAAAATATGTACTATATTCCATTTTCCAACCTTACTGATATTTAAAAGTATTGATTATAAAATATGAGTTAAAATAAGCTTTTCTTAAACAAATTGTATGTTCTATCCACAAAGAAATATAAACTGCTATAGTATAACCTATTTTTTTAAAATTACAAGAATGAATGACTTTTTAAATAGTACTCTTTGAAATTTAGGGAAGATGAGAAATGAAGTTTGGTTTGGAGCAGTGTAGAAATAGTTTCTTTCTAAGATTTTTACTCAATGAATGATCTAAGTGGGGCCTTTCAAAATGGAGGTTAGTGTAACTTGAGAAGAAACACTGTAAATTTCAGTTTTATTCTTGGTAAGAAAAGTGGTACATATCTTACAAGATCATGTATGCTCAAAATTATAGGTCCTAAAAGGAAATATGAAAGTCTCATACTTCTTTTTCTTTTTTTATTAGTTAAATTTATTCATTTTTTTTATATTGTGACTACAATTTGCCCTCTCCTCTCTCCTCTCATTCCCTCCCTCCATTTCTTCCTCCAATCCACTCTTCCTCTGTCTTTGTTCAGAAAGGGCAGGCCTCCCATGGGTGTCAACAAAGCACCACATATCAAGTTGAGGTAGGACTAATCTCCTCCCCTTTTATTAAGGCTGGGCAAGGCAGTCCAGTGTGAGGAATAGGTTCCTGGAAGCCAGGCAAAGCTTTAGGGACAGGATCTCCTTCTATCACTAGGAGTTCCACAAGTAGACCAAGCTACGCAACTGTCACATGTATGCAGAGGACCTAGATTGGTCCCATGCAAGGTCCCTAGCTGTAGGTCCAGAGTCTATGAGCTCCTATGATCCCAGGTTAGTTTCTTCTGTAGGTTCCCTTGTATGGAGCAAGGGGGACACTCCTTCACTGCTGGTGGGAGTGCAAATTTGTACACTCATTTTGGAAATCAATATGGAGGTTTCTCAGAAATTTGGGAATCAATCTACCTAAAGACCCAGCTATACTACTCTTGGGTATATACCCAAAGGATGCTCAATCATTCCACAGGGACACTTGCTCATCTATGTTCATAGCGGCATTATTCATAATAGCCAGAACCTGGAAACAACCTAGATACCCCTTAACTGATGAATGGATAAAGAAAATGTGGTACATTTACACAATGGAGTATTACTTAGCTACTAAAAACAATAACATCAGGAAATTTGAAGGCAAATGGATGGAACTATAAAAAATATCATCCTGAGTGAGGTAACTCAGATCCAGAAAGGCAAATATGTATATACTTACTCATAAGTGGATATTAGCTGTAAAAAAAAGGATGACCATGTTACAATCCACAGACCCAGCGAGACTAGGTAACAAGGAGGGTCCAGAGAGCGACAAGGATGTGTGGATTTCTCTGAGAAGGTGAAAAAGAAGAGATCTCCTAGGTAGACAGGGCACCAGCAGAGATGTGAACATGAGGGATAGGGTTGGAAGGTGGGTGAGTGGAAGGGGAGAGTAAAGAGAAGCCTTGATGGAGTGGGCATTTTGGGGTACAAGGGAAACTCCTACAAGTATACAAGGATGACCCCAGCTAAGACTCCTAGCAATAGTGGATACTCACCATCTCCTGTAGTCAGATCAGTAGCTATTCCAATTGCCATCAGAGAGCCTTTGTCTAGTAACTGATGGAAACAGATGCAGAGATCCACAGCCAAGCTCTGGGCCAAGGTCTGGAATCCTGTCGAAGAGAGGGAGGAAGGACTGTATGAGCAGCCATCGATTGTGGTGAGGTGGAGGGTGGGGTGTGTGTCATGATCATCAAAAGTCTCATACTTTTAAAGATAAAAATGTCAGTTTTGGATGAAGTTACAATTTTTGTGAGTTGCATGTCTTGATTCAGGAGGCTGGAAGATTTCTCTTATGTCATAGATACTATTCATTGATAAAACTTGAGACACAGTGTTGTAGAGTAAGAAATGAATAGCTGTCCATCCTAGAAGCAAATTTAATGTACTTTGATTAAAATGTTTGGTAAAACGCACTTCTGGTAATTGCCCCAGATACAGCTTTACTTTGTTGATAAACACAAGTCAGTGTTGCTGGGGGGGAATGCTGCCCATGGTCTCTAGGAGAAAACTGCTTCTGCAGTGAACTTGAACTGAACTGCATTGATTCCCAAGATCATGGGATCTGTCCTAAATATTAGGAAAAGGAATGAGATGCTGTGCTTGTTATTATCTTGGGTCCGATGTGAACTTAATTCAGATTTAATGCAATTACTCTGTGTTGATTAAATCTCAAACTGTTATTAAAAAACCGAGTTATTGTGGTTTACCATTTGTGTAACAAGTTTGGCCTTCTATATTGCACCATAAACCTTAATCATCATGTTGACAATAATAGCTCTGAGGTTATTTAACATAAATAATTATTTCAGCCACTAAAATGAGATGGTGCAGAGTTCTGCTCTGATGCTGGTTCCCACAACCTGGAGGATAGCATTGCTATTTGTACTTAACTCACTTAACTTATTTTCTATTTCCATCTCCTGAATGTGACAGAAAATATGAGTTCTTGCCCTATTCTTTCTCTGGTATGGCTAACACTACTCAGCTGTGTGTTTTTGTTCTATGATCCAGACTCTTAAAACTCTTGTCTAGTTCATGGGATAAGGACCTGTTAGTAACAGTGGATCCTTTAAAAGTGGAGGAAACAGCATGGGAAACTATTTATCTGTTTGTTTGTTTGTTTGTTTATTTGTTTTGCAATCTTGGGTATAAATTATCTACACTGTCCTACATTTTTTCTAAGAATTCAGAGTAATACACTTCCTGTCTTTGTATTTTTCTTTTTCTCTTTGTACTTGCATACTTTTTTAAAATGAATGGCTGTAATTAATTAATCCACTTGTGACGAGGTGGGAATAATTTCATGTACTCTATAGAATGTGTGTGGAGGTAAGAGAATGTCTTTTAGGAATCAATTATCTCCTTTTACCCTTTGCATCCTGGAGTCTGGCAATAAGCATCTTTAACCAATGAATTATCTCTCCAGCCCATGAATGGACATTTACACAATCAAAAATTTGTGTAGGGAGCTTGTTGAAATTATGCTTACCCTAAACTGCCATGAGGGGAGAAAAATGAACAAGAGGCCTCTTGGTCTCATGGAGTTACCAACTGGTAGCAATGGTCATGGACTAAGCATCCTCATGTTCTGAGATCCTAAAATAAAATGAAAGGGCATAACGCCTGGTTGTGTTCATAATATCCTGGATCATAAGTTATGACTATAATGCTGACTTTTGAGGAATCCTAAATTAAGATTAGTGTAATGGTTCACACATGTCCCTCAACTGTGATGGATCTCAGGTCACATTTTACACAGAGGTCCAGCTCCTTCATGTGTCCCCCACCCTGGGTCACTTACAAAAGAGAAATTCTGCCTGGAGATTCTAGGGAACCTATGATGCTTAGGATTGCTTTTTTTGGTAATGATTGCATTGGGTATGAGACAAGTTAGTATGTGAATTCTGCCTCTGACACTCAGTAATTCGTATGCCTCTGGATAGGGTGCTAAGATATATTGAGCCCCATCTTCACATCTGTGAAATGTGTAGAGCAATACCTTCTCTGTTGAGTTGTTTGAAAGATTTGGGATAATGCACAGAAGCCACCAAACACAGTGGCTGGTACATTGTCCTTACTCAGTAAATGGCAGCTGTATTAGCTTTCAGTTATTTATTAGGGAACCTATGGGGATAAAATGGTTCCTGTACAAAAATAACATGTCAGGATATGTATTTGTTGTCAATTTATCTTAGAGCATTGCATGAGGAATTATCAGAGGCTAGAACACATACTACCATGCCACCATTGTGTACCTACGGCAGGCATTTTTAATCCATCACAGTGAGTCCAGACAAAGCCTCATAATCTTTCTCAAAACAGTGTGCCAGGCAGCTACTACTAATCAATTTCTATTGACATGAAAGATGAATCCTATTTGCCATCTAATAGCTAGGCATGGAAGTGAGGCCAATGAGAAGCAGAGTAGTTAAGAAAGTAGGGACAAGGAGAAGCCCTTTGGGTCAGGAGCACAAGAAACTGTGATGTAAAGATCTGCTCAGAGAACAATGGCACAGTAACAAGAACAGTATAGAGCTCAGCATAAGACGGCCTGAGGAAAAATAGGCCGAAGGCCGACATCTCTGCAGTATGTGAGTGCTTTTTCACCCTGGATATCTATATACTGTGCAAATGTACACCCAGCCATCATACTTCAAAAATCAGTAATGTGCCAAGCAATTTCTCTGATACTAATTTACCTACGTTTGGCAACCTATCTCAAAATAAGATGCAAATAAAAAGTGCTCCATTTCTTCAAAGGCTGTGTTCCAATGAACTTGACATTGATTTAAAGCATGGGTCGGGACTTATTTGTCATCTCTAATTTCCAGACTCTGACATACTGAGAACCTAGGTTATACCCCTGGCATTATACTCTCTCAGAATTGGACAGAGTTAACATGAGGTAATCCTCCCATATGGGGACTGGACAGATTTACGGCACCTTTTTAGGTTTGATAAAGTCACATTCTTCTTTCTACAGAAAAGTCTTGTCTTTCCTATGCACTCATAAAATGAACTGTGATCCCAAGCACACAACAGCTTTAAGATGCTACAAATCATTAAAGGGACAATGTTTCCTGGAAGAATAGGAAGCATTTGCTGTTTTTATAGTCTCCAAGTCTCTCAAACCCAATCAAATAGCCTTACATTGGACATGATCAGACAGAAGAAGTTAAAGGTCATGAGCATGTAAAATGGAAAAAAAAAACAAAAACAAAAAACAAAAACAAAAACAAAAACCTCACTGACTACTCCAAAACCCAGCAACACATTGTTAGGGAGATTGCTTTATGCAGTACATCTTTAAACCCTGGAATATGATCAGCTAATAGTCCAGTATCACTCTAGATGCCTTAAATACTCCAATATTCAATATTGGCAGCCACAATACACTGAGGGTCTTGGTCTAATATGGCCTTTTATGTTTTAAAATCTTTATAACATGAATGCATGAATGGCCATGATGGGCAAGCCTACATTCAAACCACTATAAAATAATGGTCCTGATAATACTATCTAAATCTGGGTTGCATTGGTTATTTTTTATTTTTTTTATTTATTTTTTTGGTTATTTTTTAATAAAGTGGTAAATATACAATATATATTTATTCTAATATATTTGCCTTGTATGTAAAGTATGGGTGGGAGTTACATCTATGATTGATCTTACAATACCATAGCTTCTATAACTGCCTCAAACTGTAAAACTAAATGTTCTTATTGTCTCTCCATGTTATTGATTTCCTACATATGCCATTGAGAGAGGATGATTAATGACTGAAGAATGGGAAGGAGTATTTTTTTTTAAACTTGTCATTTAAACAAGCACCATGGACTCTGTCTGTAGACTACCTGATGGAATTCTTAGGTCATTTTCTAAGCCTCACAGAAGAGTCAAGGTACTGACAGATGCTGTTGATCCAGAAGTGTATAGTCAAACTTATGTAAGACCTTTCTCATAATTGAACATGGAAGAAGACAAAAGAATTTACATAAGAGTTGTCAGTATGGATAGACCTTTAAATATGATGAATTTATCCCGAAGTGGATAGATACTAGCTTTTCTTTACAAAGCAGAACTAGTGACTATGGGTGGCAGCAATCAGAAAGCAAGTTTGGTGAAATAGTTAAGAAAACATTTGCTGACCACCTGTCAGACAGTGTCCTGATGATATATATATAAACAAGCTTAAGTCAATTACCATCCTGTCTTCAACTCAGAAACAGCATACAATGAAGTAGACTTCATTCAGTATTATGCATGTTCGTATATGCAGGCAAATACTTCTTGAGTGAACTGAAGCTAAAGAAATAAATTTGGACTAATGCTCACAGAGAGAGAGAGCAAGAGAAAGAAGAATTTAAGGAAATGGTTCATGGCCCCTTTCCAAGGTTGGTGGCCA
This sequence comes from Peromyscus attwateri, assembly GCA_902168425.1. Lineage (NCBI taxonomy): Eukaryota > Metazoa > Chordata > Mammalia > Rodentia > Cricetidae > Peromyscus > Peromyscus attwateri. Next base: position 12,909 of record CABHPP010130142.1, on the reverse strand, counting down.
GTGATGAGGCCTTGCCTCAGTCAGCAGAGCTGTTGCCAGCAGGCATGGACAAGTGGTTCCATGAGTAGTCCAACAGAAAAGAGAACCTGAAAGTTTCCCTTTTGTGTTATAGAAAGGTGTGTATCTAAGTATATGGAGTGAATTGCTAAAGAAAGAAGAAAAGAGATTAGCCAAAGACACACAGGAAGAGGAAAACTCAATGGTAGAAGTTGAGGCCAACAGAGATAAGAAGGGAATTCTAAAGGAAACAATGGGAGCCTGCAAAAAGAGAAATAAGGAGAAGGCCAAATCCAGTCTTGCTAAAGTAGCAGAAAGAAAAATTCAGTCTTGCTTTTCCTTGCTTTTCCTCCCTTTTCTTTTTAGGGTAGGCCATTCACAGCTCGGGATCAGGCCCCTTCCAGAGGCTGTGTTTCCTGACACTGTTCCTCCATTAGAAGTCTCTTTGTTCTGACCCTCTCTCCCCAGCAGGCACAGCACTTGCCTGAGTGGTCATTCTTCCCCTCTTCTTCACAAGCGAATATTACCAGAGAAATGTGTCATTTTCGTCAGGTTGGCACTTCATCTTTTATATGCCACTATGCTAATTATTCATGTTCTCTGCTAATGACCCAGCTTTGCCAGACTACAGCCATCATGAGTTATCACCATGGCTGATGAAAAACCCTGTTCTGTTTTCCCTGCCTGGTTTCCCATCATACCATATGTAAGCAAAGTAGTATGCAAAAATTTCCACAGGACCTTAGCCTTATCCATGCTAGAAATGTGCCTAATATCTTTGTTAGATATCAGATAGGCTTCTGCCTCTGCTGAAAGCCACTTTTACCTGATCACTATATAGGTCCCCTACCATGACCTAAATCTGTTTGTTTGTTTTTTTGTTTTTTGTTTTTTTTTTGCTTTTCGAAACAGGGTTTCTCTGTGTCACTTTGGAGTCTATCCTAGAACTCGTTCTGTACACCAGGCTGGCCTCGAACTCACAGAGATCCACCTGCCTCTGCCTGTGAAGTGCTGGGATTAAAGGTGTGCACCAGCACCTCCTGGTTTCATGATCTAAATCTTCAACATCCACTGGCCTCACTGCTAACTTTGATCACAATAGGTTGCACTCTGTATCTCTGCCTCTTTCTATGGTCTCTTGGCACTTCATGCCTTCCAAGGTGGGGTCTTTAGATCACATTCTCTCAGAGTTGTCCAGCTGTTTGTATTCTTTCTTTTCCATCCAATCAATCATTGTACAACTGGAAGACATTTTTAATATGAACATAGTCAGTCTTATTGTCCAAACCAGAGTACATAAACTAACAACAGGCTTCAAGGCGGATCACAATGAACTTGGATGTGACTTAGGGAAGAGGGATGCGTTTTCAAAATAATAGGCCCCAAATTGTTAGTTCTTTTCATTGTCTTCGTTCAGTTTACATAGCATAACTTATCCAAGCATTGATTGTTTTTATTTTGTTATAAGAGAAACTTAGGAAAATGACATGAAAACTCTAACACTTGGAATTTTCAGCTCACTGTCATGTACATTCTTGAGCCTGACAATTTAAAAGTCAGAGAAAAAGAAAAATTACTGCTAGCATTATAATGTTGAATAAAGTTCATAATAGCTGTAATCCCCCATGAAAACAGTTGTTATCATAGTTAATGTCCATTTTGTCAGTGTGTTAACCTTCCTTGACTCTGCCTCAGGCCATTAAATGGCTATCCACTTGTTAAGCACCCCGGAGGAAGCAATTTCATGGAAAATATTGCCAAGCTCATTTACTAAGGAAGGCACCTGAGATGACACTGATAAACTCAACACAGGTTAACATACATACATGTATCCCTATATCTACTTCCCCCAACTCCTTCCTTTAGCAATATCCTGAACTTTTATTCAAGGAAGCTTTTCCACCACTCAGTGTCTTTTCTTACTCACCCAAGAGACCTTGATCTTGAACTCTGACTCTCAGACACCTGCCCTGTCTCTCAATATTCTCTTTGTGTCTTAACTGACACCAGTGAATGAGATATTTATTAATTTCATCTGTGATACTCAAGAACACATTATTCTCTTAAAATACTGAAATCATATAACTAAAGAAATGAGTAAAATCATATCCATTGAAGGAAAGAATAAAAACTGAAATATAAGCATAATACACATCTAACTTCCCAAAATAGTTATCCTTTTAAATAGAAACAACTTTGTAATAAATAACTGCTCTTGTTTGTTTTTTCAGTGTTTAACATATGCAATGTTTTAGGCATATTTTAATCCTAACAACATCTTTACACTGTTAGTATAATAATTATCCCATTTGATAGAGAATAAGCAAAATTTGAGTTGAGCTTCTTTGCTCTCTGAACTGACCACATCACTACTCTCACCACTATTACTACATCTATTGACCTCTATTTCAAGACCAGTAAAGCATCTTGAAAGTGCCTAGATGTGATCTCACCTGCACTCCTTGTCAATTCTATACCTGATGAGAGTTATCAATTTGATGGTGGCTGCCGATAATCGTTAAACCCACCTATTTAATTTCGTTTGTGGCGGGTGAATCTTGTCTAACTCTGAGGTGATTTTCAAAGTTCAACAAAGCAGAGAGGCATACCTTGAATTCTGATCTAGAGCATTATGGTGAACCAAAGAACTTTGCTTATTCCTTTGCATTAAAGATAATTTTATTCCACAAGTCCTCAGTTGATTCAGAAGAGTAAATTTCTAATTTTGGACAGGGTTTACCTGATATTACAGATACATCCGTCTTCAACTACTATCTACCTTCAGGGAAAAACTCTGACAAAGCAATCTAATTTCAGGGGAAAGTACAGGGATATTATGTAGGTTTTGACATAATTAATTATTTAATTAATGAATTAATTGACCCTCCTTAATCAAAGGTGGAAATCTTTCCTTAAAGCATGGCTTGAAGAATCAAATGGGCGTAACAGTAGGAGGCACAAAAATTGGTTCAGAAGAGACAGGAAAAAATTTAATGAGGAAGAGATCTTCTCTCATTAAGGTTCTAATTTGGTAAGGCTGTATGCTACTTTTAATTTTCTCTTCCCATCATCATTTGCACAGTAGTTAACATGGCAAACTGGTAATAGCAGATGATCGCTGTACATAATACACAGAGGAAATGGCCAAAGGGTGAGAAGAACCATGGATCATGTGCATGAATATAGTTAGTCCTTGTTTGCTTGTACTGACAGAGTGTAGCAAGTGCAGAGATAGTCTTCAGCTCTCCATTAGTTATTGCATCCAACTGTCTCAGCAACTTACTGTTTACAGACTGATGGAACCCAATTAGAATTCCAAAGTCATAGAGGAATTATGCTCCATTTCCTGCTCAAACATCTACAATTTAAAACAGGGATTTTTTTAAAGTCATTATAAACCTCAAACCCATACTTTCCTAAATATTTGCAAGCCAAGACTTGACGAAAGTGGGGAGTTTAGTTTATGCAAATCAACTATATTTTTTTATGGGTGGCTTTTACCATCACTGCCACCCTAAGTTTTACTACTTGGTATTGTTATTGACATAAAACTGTGGAAGTCTAGATACTAACCACATTAGGCAAACTTTCCTACGTTTTGTTATTAGTATTCTGTAAAACTAAGCTGTTAGAAAAAAAGGCTAGGAAAAGTTGTTCAGTGTGGTGGTAAGTAGAACTGGGGCATGGGCTTTCTAGACACTTAGTAAAATGAACTTGCAGAATAGACTTCTTCACAAATAAGATATTGTTCATCCAAATTAAACTCTTGTAAGTTTCAAGATCAATTGTAAGAAGTTTACAAATAATATGGCCCAATATCAATTTGTGAAAGCTGCCAAAACATTCAGTAAATTAGAACACATACATAGAATACATTCAAAGTAATTTGTATAATAAAGACAGTTTTATTCCTTTATGTTAAGATGAATTTTTCATGAGTAGGCAACTACAGATAGGCTTATAATTAGTTAGTTCATAGAATGTTTGTTGTGCTCTTCCAAATTTGGCCCCTGTGGGAATGGCACATCATCTGTTATCCAGACTGAAAAATGTCAGGAATATGTGCTTTACATAGGGTTCATGTACCATTGTATGGAAGGTAAGGACTTAGAGACCTCATAGTCCTCTGCCTGGGCAAAGGGCTTTAAGGGATCTGGGGGGCAATATAGTAAGCCAGTCTGGGAGTTAAGTCACTGGGAAAGAAATAGTAAGGAGTCAGGCTCCTCTCTTATCCCTCTCTTGCTTCTTTTTAGTAGCTGATATGGTATATTAAACTTGAACAATGTTTTCATTTTAACGTTGTGGCAGTATAAATATAATATGCAAAGTCTGATGTAAAACTCAGCTCCTGGCATATGCATGCAAAAGTATTGCTATCTAAAGCCATCTTTTGCTGAAGGGAGGAGGGTTGGCTCAGAGAGAAGAGAGTAGCATCCATTGGAAGCTTGATGAAGGCTAAGATATGCAGAAAATAGGAGGTATATAAGTCAAATGCTTCTGCTATGGCCAACCACTAGCCTCAGTGAAGACAGGCCCAACATCAGCATTGGATGTGTTTATGTTACCTGTGTCTGCCTTCCCACAGTAGGCGAGGAGGGGTTGAAACTCTTCATCTCTGTGCCGGAGTTGGCAACAAAGGCTGTTTCAAAATCTGGTTTTGACTTGAGCATATGGACTCTGTCCTTTTGTTCCCTATTCCCCTTTGTAACTGTCCCAGCAGCTGGAGCTTTTCCATACCATCTACATACCTCCTTCTGTTCAAAGCTCTCAACCTGGATGTAGTCACTACCTATGTCAAGCCTCCAATTGCACTTCATCTGGTATCAGGATGCTTGATAAAAGGACTCAGAAAAGATGAGAAGATTAAATATAATTTCATAAAATGCTCTTAAAAAACATCTATTGTGAACTGCATTTTTCCTTTTCTCTCTCATGCAGCACTCAGTTTAGCGTCACTTCTAGGAAAACCACATTGTAGGAACTCCAACTATGGGGACCAGGCTTACTTTTGCCCCAGAATGGTCAAGAGCTGCTAGGATATGCTAATGAGCTTCTTGCCAGTTGATTGATTATTTGGCATATAGACTGATTCTCATTTCAAATTTTCTCTCTTCCCAAGAGAAACACCACACACACACACACACACACACTTTCTTTTGGAATCACGAAAGTCACAAATAAATGAAAAGATGACAGTACAACAAAGATACATGTTTTCAAAACATAATTAAACTGTGTGTGTGTGTGTGTGTCCATTTTTAAGCATCTGACATGAAAATAATAGCCATGAGGAAATACAGTTTGATGTGATGTTGATGATGAGAACCAGCAGATTTTTTTTTAGGTCTGTCTTAGAAAGTCTACCTAGACAACCCTGTCAGAACAGGAACCTGAAGCATTAGTAGAAAAAGCAGATGATGCCACTCCACAGCTCTGATACAGCTTACCACAGCACCTCCAAGCATGTATACGACATGAAGGCTTTGTAAATATTAAGGTGAGTGAATAAAAGCTAATAAAAAATAAAGAATGGAAGAATGCCAGTGTTACAGGAAAACAGAGGACATGGTGATGCTCTACTTTTAGCAGTTCTCACAGAAACTTGGCTACCTAATACATAAAACAGAACTCATGTCACCAACTTGGCCAGATTATATATAAGATGAAGTGATAGGGCATAACGTGTAGCATGTGGCTTGGCACTTGTGTTTGCCTAGTCTTTTAGGCGAATCCAAATCTGGAGTGAGTTCTGAGAAGTGTTTCGGGTGTAGTTATGGCCTTAGGTGCATGACCAGGCAGGAGGGTAGTTGATGATGATTAAACCATTAATTTTTGAACAAACATTTGGAAGAAACTATTTCTTCATTTTATGAAGTGTCTTCTTCCAATTCTTTTTCTCTTCTTGTTATTAGATTTTCCCTAATTTTCTTTCATTGCTGCTTTTGAGTTACCAGTAGGTTTTGGGTGACAAAACTCTTAAGAAAATCATTAGCAAGGTAGGTCCAAGTAAGATAGATAAGTTTATGAAAACTTGACCATATCCTGAAGACACTGGAGAACAGTAAAGAGAAAGGATGAAAGAAATTCGGAGGTTGATCAAGTAAGAATTTATCAAGTTGATTTAAAGTAAGAAGAATTCTGCCAAGGTAATAGTAGTTATCATTGTAGTTATTAGATGAACACACACCTCACATACAGTTGGACTTGAATCCTGGAGTAGAAATAATAAGTAAGAGAAATACAAAAGCCATTTCAAAGAGATTCAGCAGCAAGTATAAGCAATTAATAAGACAGGAATAAACTAAAGCATTTAAGTTAAAAACTGTTATAACATGGTTATACTAGTTGCTTTTGTAAATGTTGTCCTAGTTAGCTTCAACAGTCAAGTTGGCACATTCTAGAATCCTTTAAGAAGGGAGTATATTGCCGGGCGGTGGTGGCGCACGCCTTTAATCCCAGCACTCGGGAGGCAGAGGCAGGTGGATCTCTGTGAGTTCGAGGCCAGCCTGGGCTACCAAGTGAGTTCCAGGAAAGGCGCAAAGCTACACAGAGAAACCCTGTCTCGAAAAACCAAAAAAAAAAAAAAAAAAAAAAAGAAGGGAGTATATCGATTGAGAGGTTTTCTGGATCAGATTGACCTGTGGGCATGTTTGTGAGTCAATTTTCTTGGTTGTTAATTGGTGTAGGAAGACCACATCCACTGTGGGCAACACCATTCCCTAGACAGGTTGTATTGTAAAGACTGCCTGTGAACCAGCAGTCAGTATTCCTCTATATTTTTCCATTAAATTCCTGCTTGAGTTATAGCCATAATATCGCTCAAGGATGGACTGTAACCTGGAAGCTGAAATAAATCCTTTTTCCATTAAGCTGCTTTGGGGCAAAGTGTCTTATCACAGAAGCAGAAGAGAAACTAAGACAGATGTGATAAATATTTTTCATATATACATAAACATAATTTTTTTAAACTAATGACTACCTTGCTAATGATCACCCTCCTACTATGTATACATGTACAAAGAAAGTGCACACACACACACACACACACACACACACACACTACCAAAGTTGTCCCTTATTACAGAGTGTATATATATATATATATATATATACATACATACATATATATGTGTGTGTATACATATATATTTAAATATATGATTACATAGTTTTATATATATATAAAATACAGAGAGATATTATATTTGTATGAGTATATACCCTTGTGCATGTATGTGTATTATTTGTGTAGTAAATTTATACTTTGACATATTTACATTTTCATGTTTATTGATTTACCAAATCAAAAGAAGGCAAATGGAATCTGACCTTTTATGTTTAGGATTTTTTTTCTCTTAACATAAAACCATTTCAGGAAATAAACATGTAGGACATAGCATTAGACTTCAGTGGTTAGGAAAGCAGTAGGAATCTGAAAAAGTAAATCAATAAGTTAAAATGCCATCTGAACACAAATGAGTAGGTGTTTGATTTGACGTGGCTGAACCCTAGAGCCTTACTTTCCCTGGACCTCTAACCCATGGTCACTTAAATATTAAGATGAAGGGGCTGATTTTTCCATTTAGATTTATTGTTTCTTTATGCAAAGAAATACAGGCAACTAAGGAATGCCAAGAGTACGAGAAATGGTTTTCTCCATGGGAGAGCACACCAATTGGTTCTCCACCACTGAACTGTCAGCCCTGAAAACATCCATACTAATACCATTATACGGACTGAGAAAATTGTATTTAGGAATACATATGTATGTAAAACATATGCATATATGCATATAATAAAAATTAAAGATGAAAGAGGCCATGAATTTGAAAGAGAGCAAGGAGGGGTATATGTGAGAGTTTGGAGGAAAGAAAGAGAAGGGAGAAATGATATAATTATATATTATATTATAATTACATTATAATCTCAAAAATAAAAGAAAAACTGTGTCCTTATGAAAAGACCATTATCTTTCTTCACGATACATCTTATACTTCTATGCCATAGATTTTAAAATAGGAAGTGTATATTTTCCTTTTCCTGTGTCTATTAAAAAATTATTCCAGCATTATAAATCAGATATCTTAGCTATTGTTAATGTTAGTTTCATGATTTATCCTTCTAAACTCTCTATTTAAAACCTCTATTAAAAAATCACCAACTTAGATGAAAGTTTGACTGGCTAAAGTTCTGTCTTGTTTGTTTTTAAATTCAGGAACATTGAAAGACATTGCAGGCAGGGCTGCCTTCTCACTTTGAAGAGCTTTGCTTAAGTCGGGCTTCATAAAGGTGCATCAGCATGTGCAAATGAACACTCTTTATATAACGTGCAGGCATCAAGGGAAAGCAGTAAAGCTGAGCACTTAGAGATGGCCTGAGGCTAAATATAATGTGGTTTTATGTGGGCCTCAATGGGTAGTGATGCATTTATCATGGTTCCGTTATTTACTGTTCTCTCAGAAAAGATTCTTGTTTTTCATTAAAAACTACTAGATCTTGAGGTAGGTGGCTAGCAGAGTTCATTAGCATGATTTTTCCATATAAGAACACTCAGTGCAATCCTAATGAATGTATTAATGAGTTGTTTTTCTGGTATCTTCGATTTATTTCTTTAACATGATATTTTAATGAATTAACACCTCAAACAACAATGAAAGAGTGAACACTTTGCATCTAGAAATTAGTATAGGAAAGTTGAACTTTAATGCATCTAGACCATTATGGTTTTCCTGTGAGGAAACTCAGAATATATGGGAAATTAAAGAGGCCTAGTCTGTTACAACAAAACATGGATAGATCTTATGCATGGTCTTCCCAGTCTCAGGACCACTTGCTCATCCACAGCAAGTATGACCATTTGTGGCAGAGTAAAAGCCTTTCCGTCACAGCCCCCAAACAAAGATATCATAGGGAAATAAATGGAAATTTATTCAACACAAATTCTTTTTTTTACCAATATGCTAATTAATGGAGAGATGTTTAAGAATGAAGATTGATACACTAACATATAGATATAGCCACAGACATTCTTCAGAAGGCAGAGTCTGATGTATTGTGATGGTTCAGCATTGTTTTTCCCTTCAGGAGCTCATTCCCTATTTAATGATGTTTTTCACTAACATAGATGTGAAAACTGGAGCACCAGTCCCTTCTGCAGATCTCTGCAAATTTACTGCTAGAGACATATTAGCAACACTACCATAATTGTAATTCTCATACTTTCAGGTTAAAAATGTTGATAACATAAAGTGAACTCAAGAACACTTATTGTATTAGTGTGTGTGTGGTGTGTACACCACAAACACAAATCTAATTGCATCAAACCACTTACTCACTGACTTCTAATTCTCTTCTCTACCACTGGAAAGTTAGAATAATTTTGATGGCCAAGGTTATGCAACCAATACAAATAAAGCAAGAAATGACTACTAGACAGACCAATTCTTAAAGGATCTGTGTCCTCTCTTCAAGATTGTTTAGTCAGTTGTATTTATTCTATTAATTAGTATTTATTTGGATAAGGTGAACAAATTTCCCCATCCCTGTTCTTTCATGCCACCATTTATGTAAAATTCTTTCTTTGTACTTAGTAAATAACATGGGCATTTTTTTTCAATACCCTTCTGTCTTACATAAATTTACAAGATTGAGGAGAGTAATCAAGTTTTTTTTCAATTGTCTTTCTAGAGACAATTGTAATGCCTGCATTGAAATGACCCTTCATTAATTAAACCCCCCAAATTAATCAGAATATTTTTAAAATATTTATTTATTTTTATTTATTTATTTATTTATTTATTTATTTATTTATTTATTTATTTATTTATTTTACATCCCAACTTTAGTTTCTTTTAGTCCCAGCACCTGAGAGGCAGAGGCAGGCAGATCTCTATGAATTAGTTAGAGGCCAGCCTGATCTACAAAGTGAGTTTCAGGATAGCCAGGACTGTTTGTTACACAGAGAAACCCTGTCTCAAAAAACAAACAAACAAAAACAAAAAAAATGGAATAATTTTAAATAGTCAACTTTCAATGTTCACTTGTTTGTTATTTGATAAATTTAAAATTACCTACTTAAAATTATCAAGGGTAGATTATTTAGAGCAGTGGTCTCAACCCTCCAAATGCTGTGACCCTTTAATGCAGTTCCTCATGTTGTGGTGACCCCCAACCACAAAATTATTTCATTGCTACTTCATAGCTGTAAATTTGCTACTGTTATGAATCATAATGTAAATATCTGATATGCAGTATATCTGATATGTCACCCCCAAAGAGGTCACAACCCACAGGTTGAGAATCTATGATTTAAAGTTAAACATAGTATTAACGTATTTCTATAAGAGCCCAAACACTGATAATATGTTAATTTCTTTGGTGCAAAATAAGCATTTTATTGGTATGGTTTTATTTTCAGCAGTTTTACAAGTAATAATGACTGAGCCTAAGTGATGAGCATCCCTAAAATCTAGCATAAAAGAGACAATAAGTAATGCCTAGAAAGAGGTATGCTGTTCAATTTTAGACTATCTATCACCGTCAGCCAGAAACAGGGTGTTATCAGATTGAGTAGAATAGACAGGTAAGGGTACATCTACTGAGGTAGCATCCACAGACAAATCTGAAAGTGTTCTTGATCTCAGATCATCTCATACATGACTGACCACTGTCTCCAAACTCCCCCTTTAAAACAAATGACCTTCCTCCACTAAGTGTGCTAACAAACTTCAAAGCTTAGACTCCATCTGACTTCTCTTCCATGTCATTTATACTTTCTAAAGTCAAACCAAATTGATTTGATAAGACTTGCCTACATCCTCAAACCAGTGACATTTTTATGTCTTGGACATTGGCACTTAACAATATCAATGGACATAAACATGCCTGGACTGTTTCAGTAAGGGCAGGTCTTAGAGGTTATTTTGTGTTATGTTAAAAAGAAATGTGCACTTTATTTGGATTAGAGACAAAACAGCACAAACCACCTCCCATATCATGCAAAATTATCTATGAATTCTGAGATAAGATAAAAAAAATCATCCTTTTCAGTTTAATGAATTAGAGACAAGGACTGTTTCATTATGATGAAGCTATGAGCATCTCCGTTCCATTCATAATTCGTTGCTACTGTCTATAGATTCCATAATTCCTTCTATAGTTAACTATTTTATAATTATTTATTCTATTTGATGTGTATGACTGTTTTTCTTCCATGTATATATGTACATCATGTGTGTGCTCTGTGCTTCACAGGTCAGAAAACAGCATAGGATTTCTTGTAACTGGCAATATAGAGAGTTGTAAGCCACCATGTGGTTGCTGGGAACACAACCTGGGTTCTCTACCTTAGGAACAAGCACTATTTTTCTGCTGAGCCATCTACTTGCATGTTGTTTATTGAAACAAATGCATACTCACAGATTAAATATCAGATTTGTCTCTCTAGACAGCAGTAGTATGAAGTTTTATTACTCAGTTGTCATTTGTTTATTGAATTGTTTTATTTCCACAACTGACATTTGGACATAACATGATCCGGCCCTCTTATGTTCTTAGATTGATTGTCAAATTATTGATCACACTCAATATGAAATCATAGAGACTCTTAATGTGACAACTTTAGAGGCTGTGGGGAAGCCAGAGAGATGTGGACTTGCCATTCAGATAGCTTGTAAAACTTCCCTTTTTATGTAAATGGTTATTTTTCTGATGAAAGGCTCTGAGGAGCTCTTCTCTTAGGTGTCTCAGCAACAGCAGGATCTCCATAAAATATCAAACTCAGAGCTTTATTTTGTTTTTGTGTTATCATAACAGCAATGCAACAGAAGGCCATGAATAAGACCTTGAATGTTCCACCTTGTGCTTTGCAGAATGAATGAAATAATATGTGCAACGTCCTTACTTCTGTATAAATAATGAAACTCAGGAAATGCAATAATGTGTGTCATAGTTATACAGGGCCAGGCACTCTGCAGTTTAATATAACCATGTAAATTGAGAACCTGCAAGCAGAGGGAATGGAGTTAGCCCCTTAGCTCTGAAAATACAAGACTACATTTTGCAAGATTTCTTATAACTGACTGTAACTTGGACATTACACTACAAACATGGCCACACAAATGTTTCTCAGACTCCAAGACAATACTTGAAACAATAATTGGATGGTAATAATTAGATAATAATCTTCTATTGATGTCTTATTTTTAGAATCACTTAGATATCACAACAGAATTTTTTTTTTCACCTTGGACTTTCCTCCATAGCCACAAAGCAAAAGACTTCCTTCTATATTGTAACTTCATCATGTGCCTGGCAGATTGTAGATATGCTAATAGCATTGGATATTGTATCATTAATTAAAATTTGCATAGAAGCTTTGTGGAAACTTTGCATTCTTATATTCAACAACAGCTCTGGTCACAGAAATCTCCAGCTGGTGGAAGACCCCCTGACAAAGCCTTGGTTTATTCTCAAAACAAGCAAGCAATAACTAGTGAACAATTAAGGCTATGTCATCTCCCTGACTGAAGAAGTTAAGCATTTCAGAGTGTGATTCTACTAGAAGAAAAGCAAACTGAAGGAGTGGAAGCATGCAGGGAACAATACTAATGTAAAAGTATTTGTTGGTGTAATTTAAGCTAACACATTGCTTTAAAAAAAAATGAAACAGTGTTTGTCCTTTTGCACATGGCTTCCAGCTGGTTTCTACACTCAGCTGTGAGTCTTAGTCTAAATCACTCTACGATAGAAATATTTTCTTTATGTTTTTCCATCTGTTCACACCTAGTTGTGATATATTTCCCAGTTGCGTTTCTATTCATCTTCACCCCAGCAGGGTGTCTACACTTGACTAGTGTTGTTAAGCTTGTTTCACTTATCGAACTCTTCAGGACGAACTTGCCATGTTCCTGA
>CABHPP010130140.1:0-50572 GCA_902168425.1 Peromyscus attwateri | reverse complement strand
CACACACACACACACACACCACAAATAAATGTGACTAAACAAATACAAATGTCAAAAAGTATAGTATCATTACCAGAACATCCCTTCATGAGATAAAATGCTTTTGTAGACTTACTAGATGGGAGCTGTTAAATTTAAAAAAAAAAAAAAAATAGGGTGGTAAGAGGACTGAGATCTCAGATCTTTCACAACAGGCACCGAGCAAGAACTTACCAACCACTTCCCAGAGACCACAAACAATTACGTTTGGTGATAAGATTAAGGGAGGTAACTTAATCACTCGTTTTATTACTAATGCTGGCACCACAATCTGGATAATATATTTTTAGAGGGGGATAATGCACTTTTAATTTCTAAATTAATCTTTGCAAACAACTCCAGCCCCTGTGGTCTGCAACTTGGATGTGTACTAATGATCCAGAGGACAGCTGCCACCCAGCCAAATGAGGGAAAAATGGGGAGAAGGAGTGGGGTCTAAGGCTGTCAGTGGAACACATCAGGACACCAAATGTGATGGATTCTGCTTGAGTCAAGGCAATCTAAACACACCATCAAGATCCAAAACTGCCTTAAAATATGGCCTTCCTGAAATGATCCAGTTTTCCAGTAAGGTGGAAACAAATTCATCAAGTCTGTCTCGCAGGAGGACGTGACACGGCCAGTTCTTCTCCTATTAAACGATGTCACCGCATGGATTTAACTTCTGCACATTCAAGTCCAGATTTCTGTACCCTCGATATAGACATTTCACATTTTATTTGCCACCCTTTGTTCTCAAAAAAAAAACAGGGAACCGGCTGGGCAAGAAGTAGTAAAATTCTGAGAATAAACTGGAAGCAATGTTTTGGGTAAAGAACTGGCTACATTCACAGCAAATTACTGTGGTATAAATTCAGTCCTGTACCAGAACCTTCTCATAGATCACGGGGTAGATGGCGGGTGAAGTTGATGGGATATTGATTCCAGCAAGAAAATAAAGGGCTATAAAACAAAAGATGATTAACATGAGCTCGTTGTGTGAAGCGAACCTTAATAGACCAGGAGTTGTTAAATAAAACAGCGAGGAATGGGACTGTGCTCTCAGCTCGCTTACAGCTGGAACTTTCTCACCATATATTAAAATTCTCCTGTGCATTTTTACTTCCCTGCATATTATCAATCCATATTCACCCACTGAAAAACATCTGAAATTAACATGTGGGGAAAGTAACCATATCTGGGACATATCATCAGGCAGAGAAAAAGCAACCCAAAAGCAACTGGCGATCGGGACCTCACAAACCTATAAATACTGTCAGAAAATAAAATGTTTTTATTTCTTTCATTTCACAAAGTCCCACTAATGTTTCACTGCACACTATGTACATCTTGTTCTCAATAGATGCTGCTGCAGTGCGGTTTTATGGGCTGATTTGTTGCTGAAAGTACACAGTGCTCAGCAAACAGATATATTGCTAAAATATGCAAGTAAATTCCTAGAACCAAGTAGTTTTCTTTTGTCAAAAATCATTCTACCACAGTAGCACATGCCTTCTCCCATGCTCCATCCATGCATATACATACTACTACCCAGCTACCACCATTACTGCCACCACAATGAATTCTGCTAAACATTATCAACAAAGAAACATCCTTTGCCCAGAAAACCAGACATTCCTGGAGCACTAATGGTTTTATTCCACTTTTTAAAAGGCAGCTTACCTGATTTGGGATCAGTGCTCTTAAAAGGAGTAGTTGTGTCCAGTCAACCACACAGGATCAGTGGATAAAGAAACGAACTTGGGCCGGGTGGTGGTGGCGCACGCCTTTAGTCCCAGCACTCGGGAAGCAGAGCCAGGCGGATCTCTGTGAGTTCCAGGCCAGCCTGGTCTACAGAGCGAGATCCAGGACAGGCACCAAAACTACACAGAGAAACCCTGTCTGGAAAAACCAAAAAAGAAAAAGGAAAAAAAAAAAAAGAAACAAACTTGGCTCTCCATGGGACAGCTTCACAGCTTCTAAATGCAAAACTCATGATCTGAATTAAACAAGTTCACGTTCATGGTGATGGAAAAAATGTTTTCCATAAGACCTCAAAGGCCCCATGGTTCATTCAGATGAAAAGTTAAAACATGAAAATATTAAAAAGAGGTCTGCAATTAGTGTCTTGCCCTAGTAGAGCTTTGCTGAAGTATTTATAGATGTGAGGTAGCCTCTGTGATGTTTCAAATCATTGATGTATTTATCACATAATATACCAATGGCTAACAACAACATACAATGGTAACAAGATTTTATGAAAAGACTAGTCATAAATCTCAAGAAAATCCAAGAATTTTATATAATTTCCCCTTTTATGAGGGTTTTTTTTTTCACCTTCTGGGAGAATGGCATGAAACAATAAATCCAAGATTCAGTCTATAGATAGACCTAAGGGGTTTTTGTTGTTGTTATTTTAACTTACGTTTGCCAGACTCAGTAAATTAAAAAAATAGAATGCCTGGTTAAATTTGGATTTCAAAAACAATAAATAATATTTTCGTATACACTTGCTGCATATACTAATTGGTACGTATTTATATATGTGAAAATTATTCATTGTTTGCCTGAAATTCAAATTTAATTGATGTCCTGGATTTTATTTCGCAGTCTTACTTTAATTATATTCCCTGATGATTTACATTTTATTCTAGAATTTACTCCATTATTGAAGGAAACAAAACAGCTATCAGGGATAGGATTGCTGGAAGACGTGAGACAGTATAACTTCTTAGGTACAATATCACCAGTTCTAAATGGGTCAGAGCAGAGAAGAGGGGAGGAGGAACATCAGAATCACTGAGGGATATTTTCCCTTGATTGAAACCTCTGCAGCGTGCTGATATTATGTAGTGCTTTCCCATCTTTATTTCTATAGTGGAAGTCAGTGGTTATGAGCCCAAGCTTGCGAGCTGGACTGACCTAAGTCTGAACCATGGCTCTGCCACTTACTCTCTATACAGTCTTAGACCAGATACTTAACCTCCCCTCAGCCTCCTCTTTTTCATGTTTCAGATGAAATTGATAAGGATAGGATAAGGCAACATAGGATAAGCACTAACTAAGCCCCCTTACTAATTAAACGTCATGCTAATTGTTTTCACCACAACCGATCACCAAAAATAAAGGTTGTCACAGAAGATCTTCCCTGGCTAACTATGAGTCAAGCCCATTGGGATACAAGTGCAAAGTCCTGTAGTTGGCAGAATATCCCACTCTGTGCTGTATTTCTTCTGAATAACAACAGAAGTTGGGACTCGGGAAATGAAGGCTCCTTTCGAGCATCTTTCTCTTCTACCCTTCCTCACAGTGGCTCTTTATAGACACACTCTCTCTCTCTCTGAGCAGAATTTCTTCCCTCCTCCCATCCACAGACAGAAGCAAAGAGCCCATCCTGTTCAGAAGTTTGGTGCTCTTTCTACAGTTCCATCCTAGAATTTGCTGTGTGCTCAGACACAAGTGTCACATGCCTAAAAGGGTGCCCTAAAGTCTGGTTTTGTGCTTGGAAGTCCAACATATGCCACACCTCCCTGTTTCTTTTTATCCACATAAACCAAACAAGGGAGTTCACCAACACCCCTTCCACACTTACAGGGAAAGAGCTATGTGATTGGAGGGAAGGTCCCCACATTGCTCTGGGGCACTCATTTGGTCTTTGTGGGCAAGCCTCTCTAATCATATACCCTAAAGGCTTACATTGCATTTTCTGGTTTATTGCCTTATTGGAGGAAATAAGACAGCTGCTTCTGTGAAAGAGGTGCTGGGAAAGCACCATTTGTGAAATGTGTTTCATTTCAAAGCCTGTGGCTTACAGGCAACATGAATTCAGGAGTAACTTACAAGGCAATTTCAAACACAGGCTGAATCTGGAATCTCTTGGAAGGGTTTCTCCCTTGCTAGCATGCTGGAGGAAGTGAAGGATCACTTGTAACATTCTTTGCGACCTACAGGGACAGCAGATGCCAGCACCCTTAGAGCTGGTTCGGGCTGCAGAAGCTTTGCCTCCCTGTGCCCTAACGCCACATGGACGTTTTGCACCTGGTCACTTGTAAATGTTTTACTGACACCTAGAACTATGCTACTGGCTAACAGGCAGATAGATGAGGGCAGAGCCTGTTGAGTGTTCTTAGAGGAAATGTTTTCAGAGAAATCATGAGTCTCATTTTTTATTCCTGAAGCACTCCCCTGCCAAACTCCTTAGTAGATGACAGACCTACATGGAACAGATGTCTTTTATTTGCACTGTATTCCTAGGATGTCCTTTCACACGCATGATGACCTCTGATGTCTAATTGGGCGGAGTGGATAAGGAGCTAGACAGTAGACAAGTCGGATGCAGCTCGCCCTCTTTCTTCTTACATATTCCCCATGAAAATGCTCCTGCCTGGGCCCTCCCAGCAGCCCTTATCAAGCAGGAAACAGGAAGAACAAGGACGGTGGCAGTTGTTACCTCTCCCATCCTCTGGTCTTTCATCTACAAGAGGAAACTATCTCTCCTTCAACTGCTCAAGAGAGGATGTGGGTAATAATGTATGACCTTTAACTATCAGTTGTTTGGATTTCCTTCAAAACCCGAGGTCAAGAATGCTAAGATCAGCATGCTAGGAAGTTGGTCAACAGATCCTGAGTTCCTCCTGGTTGCTGGGCACTGCCGTAAGCAGCATGTGTGGGGCTATCAACAGATGTTTGGAGTACCTCTGCACACAGAACACGTCACAATACGTTAACCCATCAAACCACCTGACGATTCTGTCATTTTGTGTAATTAAGAATAAAAATACTTAATATGTAAGAACATTTTCTTGCATATTTAGTGTGTAATGCCTTTTAACTTAGTGCCTAAACACTGAAAACATTTCTAAACAGAGATGGGTGGTGACATCTCTTAAACATGAAAAAACTCCCTTTACATCAGCTATACATAAGCAGAGGTGAGTAGAAAAGGGCACATGTCAACCATACCAATGAGCGACAGCCCTGAACCTCTCTGTTCATAAATACAGGTCTGATTCGAGAAAAAAAGTAAAATCTCCAGAGAGAAGCTATACACCTAGACTGCTCTATAACAGGCTTGGCAGAGCAGGAAAGGTGGCTCAGCAGATAAAAGCTGCTCTCCTAGGGAGCCCCACATGGCAACATCAGTAGCTGCTGTCCCAGGGGATCAGATGCCCACTTCCAGCCTCTGCAGGCGGCAGTCGTGCACATGGTGCACAAGCACAGAAGCAGACGAGCTTGGCTATGCCACGCTGTGCTTTGTGAGGACAGCATAATAATAGAAACAGTGGGGATAACAAAGAAATTTCCTAGAACTGGCAATAATAACAGGGCCACCAGTTCTTCTAGTTATGCATATGATGACACAGAGACGGGGCAGGGCTGCTCTTCAAAGAAGGGCGTTATCTGTAAGATAACTACTTCCCATCTTCCTCCTAGCTGATTCCTTTTCAGAGCAAATTTCTTCATCTAGATTACTAGCTACTACTATAATGTGTGCACTAAACAACACTGGTAATACCAAGTATATGACTTTTCCCACACCAGTGAGTACCCCAACTCTCCAGACATCAACAAGGTATCTAACAGTTCAATCAATTCTACCACTGACTATCCAAAATTTGAATAGACATCTCAGGCTAAGGGCCCAGTCCCACAGGCTGCCTTCTACTTCAGATGTCCACTGCACATCTGGCTACCCATACCTCTAACTGAACAGCTGTAAAGCAGCAGTTCTCACAATCCCATTTGCCAGACCTTAGGACAACAGTTGGTTAACTCTTCTAGTTTACTAGAAAGGATATTACAAAGGACAAAAATGAACAATCAGATGAAGAGGCACATGGAGCAAGGTCTGGAAGCATCCAGAACACAAGAGCTTCCCTATGGAGTTCCTGTTTTCACCCATTCATGAATGCATTCATCAAGCTGGACGTTCTTAAAACCCCACAGTTTATGGGTTTTGTCTAAGTGTGATTGATTTAAGTATTAAGCATTGGTGGTTAGCTTAACTTCTAGCCACTCTCACCCTGCAAAAATTATGGGCTGGGAATAAAAGTTTCTACCTTGTAATTGTGTGGTTAGCTCCTCTGTCAATCAGCCGCTTGCCTTGAAGCTATCTAGGGGTTCAAAACAGACATCTAAGCATAAATGCAGGTGAAGCTGAGAATGGTTTAACATGAATAACAAGAGATGTTCCTCTCATCCCAATCAGTCAAGAAATTACAAGGGTTTTATATCCGTGTTAGGATGAAGGCCAAATACATTATTTACTTTTACGTCATATATCACACCAATATTCAGCACTATAGCTAATTCAAGGTAAGATGCCATCAACTGAATCTATCAGTAATAAGCACAGTGCATCAGGATATCAAAACTTAATGAACGGAGACTCCATATTTAGCTCATTAGGGGAAGTAAGGGCCTAGGAACCTGAAGAATTGGGTTTGACTTTTATCCCATGCTAACAACATTTAATCATTTATTCATTACATTGGGCACTGGAGATGAAACACCAACTAAGACACAGTGTTCATAGTCTTTGCCCTGCTCTGTGTATCAAAAACCATAAGGACAGAGCTGGATACGTCTGACAATTTGCAAGCAGACAAATAGGTCTTAGCAATTGAGCCTGCCTGAAATAGAGCAGACGGTGGCTAGATTCCTTCTTTACTCAAATATTACTGAGTGACTACTATGCACCACATGCTAGACGATGGCCCGAGGGGGCAGCAAAAAGGCCTCCCTGAGTAGTCTGAAACCAATTAGCTTGTAAATCCCACACCCAGTCCCACCTGCGTGAAAGTGTCTTACAGCCTTACTCAACATTTGTCCTGCATTAGCCGCCTCCAGCCGCACGCCCACCACATTTGTAGCTTCTGCCACCTGCAAATCAGAAAAAAAAAAAAAAATTGTTCTCACTCAGTCCCCCTAAACCAAATTAAACCTCAGACATGTGGTTCTCCAGCATCTGCCATAATCAAATTGTGACAAGGACTGTACTTCTTCTTTCTGTGTTCATCTGTCAGGCTGCTCAGCTGTCCAACATACCTTCTCACTCCCCCGAGGCTAGCCATCCAGACCCCAGGTGACTGTAGACCATGCTCTCATTTCCCAGAACCACTTTCCTGTCTTTCTTCCATTGCATCAAAATTTTACCCAAAGTCACAATGGGTTAATTTAAATGAAATTAAGGCACTTCATCTGAACTTCCAGTCATATGTTTGCATTCGTCAAGCACATTCTCAGTGAGCAGACCTATTACAGCTGCCCGTAAGTTTTGCCGGTTGACCATACCACTAACAACCAACAAGAATTCGGAATGCGGCCCGGGCAGAGAAAGTAATGAAAGAAAACAGGGATCGCAGAGCGAGACAATGGGCGCTGTAGCTCCAGAAGCCGGCGATACAGGTTGGATGCTGCTGTCCCATCACTTTCTAATGCTGCCCGATGGCTCTGTCTGACTCAGTTTCTCATCTCTGAGGTGGGACTCAAAGCAATTCACTCTATAATTAGTACAAATATGAGTTATGGTGACATCTGCTTAAAACAATACCTGACACACAGTAAGGACACAATAAACGTCGGCTATGGGGTTAGCTATCAACAACTAGATCATTTGTGATCATTTGTGAGGCCCTATACGAAATGAAAATACAGCCATGACTGCAGAACTAACTTTAAATCAAGTTAAGGGACCTTCAAAGCATGGAGGCCAGTGTGACTAACCAGGTCACAGTCACAAAACCAAGCCAATCCTGACTCTCAGGTTGATGGGGAAAAAAAAGGGGGGGGGGGTTACCCTTAACACCAGGGATTCTTCTGGGTGATCATTAAGAAAGCATTCTGGCTGGGATTAAAGGCGTGCGCCACCACTGCCCGGCCATCACTCGGGAGGCAGAGGCAGGCGGATCTCTGTGAGTTCAAGGCCAGCCTGGTCTACAAAGCGAGTTCCAGGAAAGGCGCAAAGCTACGCAGAGAAACCCTGTCTCGAAAAACCAAAAAAAAAGAAAAAAGAAAAGAAAAGAAAACATTCTGGCAATCTTCCTTTTGTTTGCTTCTGGGAGATTGGGCACGGGTGAGAAAAATCGGTGGCACTTTCCAAAAGCACAAATAAAATCTAATAGCACAACACACATACAAACAAATCCTAAGGTAGGTTTTTGCAAGTGAATCACTTGAACAACTTTCTGATGGAAAATCTGAAACAAAAATAATGAGCTATTTCATAAAAGCTGTTCTACAGAGGCAGAACCTGACAATAAATCCACAAACTCACTCACTGCCGACTCCTGCCACCAGAAGCCTTGCTTAAGTATCAGGGAGGTTGGGACAAGAGAGGGTACTTCATAGAAAGTTTAGATTCCTTCTGAGATTAAAAAAGACTAGACTCTAGATTCATTTATTTTAAAAGCCATATCCTTTACTGTTTAATTTTGTGGTTTAAATTGCCTGTCAACCCATAAGAAAATAGAGCCTAGGTCCAGAGCTGAATAAACCAATTTTACATTCATAGGCAATTATAATTTTTAAATCTTTTTTTTTCCAGTCGGTTTGTTTTCAAGCTCTTTTTATTTATCACTGACAATCAATTCTCAGCAATTTACTATACAAATATTATCAAATGCCTCCCATTTATTCTGAAGATCTAAACTCTGATGAAATAAGACTGCATGATCAATGCAAATAGCATTCCTCATCCCCTCCCCGGTCCCTGGTTGTAAATCATGATATGACAGTATCTATCCAGAGGCTGAATCACTGGTACCAGTCCACACTGTTTAGTACTAGATCACTAAATCTTCATAAATCATATTCCCTTTTCCTCCCCCCACCCCAACGACTCCACATCTCTGTGAAAACACATTTATTTTCCAAACCCATCATTTCCAGGGCCGTTCATTTTCAACCTTAATTTCCTGGCCTATCTATTCACTCAGGTACCTTTTTTTTTTTTTTTTTTTGGAGGTGGGATTTGTCTGAACACACCGCTTTGAAGGCAGAGGCTTCTTCAGCACCCTCCTCGTCTGCTGTGTGACCTCTGAGAAAAGGTTAATATATCCTTATATATCTTTAAGTTCCAAATCTCTTCCTATCCTGTGAGCTTAAAAATCACATAAAGGTAATTTCAAATCACTTGAACTCTGACTCTGCCCATAGCCTTTCGTTTGCTCCCATCTTGATTGGCAATAACAGTCTTATATTAATTTTCAGGCCTTGGGAATAAAAGTTACTAACTTGAGTTTGGTTTTGGTTTGGTTGTTTCTGCTTTTTAATAAGCCTTTTATAATTTCAGAAAGCTACCTTTAAAACAACTGTCCATGAAAGGTGATTTTTAAAGTTAAATTTTTGGGAACACACTTTGAGTTCAATTGATAGCCCAATACAATGGCCTGTAGTCTTCAAAGACCTTCTGAGCAAGCTATTTATATTAACAAGTCATTCTAAGGAATAACGACTTTAATTAGCAATGCTCTTTAGACAACTAAAAGTACACCCCCGACCATTTATTTAACTTCCTAGGCATAGTCTCTTGGGTAGTAAGATACATTGTAACCAGGGGAAGGTTTTCAAGTACTCCCTTCTGTGCGGCTACTCTGAGACATGGACTCAGAAAAATTGAGATCTGTTCCCATACTGATTCCAACGCTGCCCCCTTTCATGAAGCACTGAAATGATGGCTGTGGAAAGGTCGAATGCTGAGTGCCAGATCACAGCTAACAGTACAATGAATGCTGGCTCATAGCCGTGCATTCTAGAGCGGGTGACATAGAGAAGGAATTGAGAAAATAATTCAAGAATGGTGTCCCACATTTCCTCTCATTCCCAAATACACACGAGGTCCCCCTCAGAGGAAGAGAAAAGAGAGTTTTTGGATTAGAGTTGTTACATGGGCATCCTCTACCAGCTGTGGACTCACTGAGGACCTGGCCATATGCTATTTACTTTTAGCACCTAGCATGGTGTTTGACACAAGGCTGCCTGGACAACCTAAAGTGGATAGGGTCAGCGGATCTTGTCAAAAATGGAAATTGTCTGGGATGTAAAGACCCTACAAGGATTTTATCAACAAGAGATGATAAAGAGGACACACAGAATTGACAGTAAGAGATTGCTGGCATCCGAGGGGCTCCTATGGATATCACAAAAAAAGGAAGTAAGCCAGCAAGAATATTGGGAAGTACTGAAACTTATTTTCTCAACTTTTCAGTTTTTAATTCCCCTACAGGTAGACCACTTTAGGCATAGCCAAAGAATCAAAGTTGGCCAAAGTATCCTGGGAAATTCCAGTGCTCCCAGTAGCCACAAAATGATGGAATATTTCATGTTCATTTGCAGCCACAGGAGTTGTCACTCATCACGTATCGGAAGGGTTGGGGTGTTCTTTGGAGAAAGTACCCTTTTCAGTTCTGCATTGACCTTAACCTCTAGACATCTCACTCTAGTAACAACCTACAGCATAGCAACAGAGACCATGTTAGAGCTGGCTTAGAGAAGACACCAAGCAGAGACAGTTTTCAAACTGTTTGCAAAGTAAAACAGTCAATTGGCATGCTCTAAATGAAATAGCCCTTCCTTAAAAAAAAAAAAAATTGATAAGCTATGCTACGCTTTCCCCTTAGCTCATGTTACGTGATTCCTTTCATATAAATTTCAATTATAAGCAAAATGAATCTGCAATGACAGAAACCAAGTCAATGACTTCCTGAGCTGTCAATGACTGAGGAGGCGAGGTTGACTGACAGGGAACAAGAGCAAGCTTTATGGAGTGACAAGCACATTAAATATCTTGGTTAAGGTAACACAAACATTTGTTAAAATTGCCACCTTTAAATGAATGCATTTTATTTTACATAAATTCTATCTCCATTGAGTTGATAAAAAGAAACTGTCTTGGGCTGTGGAGATAATGTAGACAAATGGTGAAGCGCTAGCTGCACAATCATGAATACCTGAGCTGGATCCCCAGAACTCGAATTTAAATGCTGGGAGTGGTACTAGAAACCTATGTTCGATTGAAGTCCAAACACAAACAAGCGTTTGAATCAACAAGCTGGATGGTGGTGCAGTATTCTGCACTTGTAATTCTAAAATTGGGGAGGGAGAGACAGGCAGACCCCTGGAAGCTTGCTGGCCATGGCCAGGCTAACATTAATCATGAGTTCCCAACCAGTGAGAGACGATGTAAGTAAGTGAGAGCCTCTGGGGGGAAAAAAAAAGGTAGACGGATATGGGAAGGGATCATACCTGAGATCATCTTCTGGCCTATACCCATATGTTCATGAACACACACACACACACACACACACACACACACACACACACACACGTGGGGGGTGAGCTCTCAAGAACCTTGCTCCTGCCACAGAGATGACCTACTCTGCTTCCGGGACAAGCTGAAAGCACCTGAGAGCAAATAGTACTAAGTGGACCCAGCTGTCTCTAAGTAGGAAAGTGTTTCGTCCGCTGTATTTGGCTTTCTCATATGAGCCTAGGAAACAAGGCATCTTCCAGAGTCAGCAGAGTTCAGAACAGAAACAGTAGGCTACCTGACTAGTTGATATGTGTTCTAGTGCAGATTCACTGCTACCTGGAGACGTTGCTTTCCGGCAGATCAAGGGGCTTCTGAGCATTCACTGTTTCTGTTTGTCAGACTTTTCTTTTATGTTCTTGTAGCCCCGCCCCCCATACTCCTTTGAGGGAGTTCTTGTGATTTCTTTTTCATTTCATAGCTCTCCCATTGTTTGGGGTCTGTTGTTGGACCTTCATCAATTTCTTTTGTAAGTGTCATGATTTCCTGAGTTCTGTAATCCCTTAGTCCTTGTATTGGTTTCTTTTCAGCAAAGAAGGGATAAACCCTCACTACTCATTCAAGCCTGTGACTCTGGAGAGCCTAACTGGTAAGACCTGTGAGCAGGTAGAGCTTTCTTTCAGTTTCTCCAGATGGCTGGGATACTTACTACCTTTACTCGGAGTTCAGATGGGACAGCCGGCTGGGCTCCACGAGACTATTGCCTTAGTCTGCATCCAAGGTTTGCTACTAAGTGGATACTGCAGTCACCTCAAATCGGGTTATACTCTAGGGTGTGCCTGGTCAAATGGTATACCTATTTGAGTTCACCAGGTTTATAGGTTTTCAAAAATGGTTCTGTATAGTGGTATTCTATTTGTACTGAAATGTGATTTTATTTGTATGTTAATAAATAAAGTTGCCTAGGGGTCAGAGCTATTAACAAGCCATAGGGAAAGCCAGGGCGGTGGTGGTGCACACCTTTAATCCCAGCACTTGGTAAGCAGAACTAGGTAGATCTCTGTGTGTTCAAGGATACAGCCAGCATTGGAGACACACGCCCTTAATCTCAATACCAACCATAGAAGATTTGGGAGGTCTGTACAGAGAGGCAGTGACAAGGTAGTCACGTAGTCGGGTTTACAACCAATGAGAAGGAAGAACCAGAACTCTATATAAGTCAAACGCACAGGAAGTAGCTCCCTTTTCGGAGAGGTCTCTGGGCGAGAGAGGCTAGCTGGCGGAAAGTGGGTAAGGCTCCTAGCTCTGACCTCTTGGGCTTTCACCTTTACATTGGCTCTGTGTTTCTTATTTAATAAGGCGGTCGGTTACATCTACAGTTCTGAGGTTAGGTGGAGTTGGTGACCGGAATAGATGAAATCAGCTACTATGCTCACTAAAAATCCACCATTAAGAATTATCTCTTCTATGATTTTGTTGAATATATTTTCTGTGCCTTTGAGTTGGTATTCTTCTCCTTCTTCTATCCCTATTATTCTTAGGTTTGGTCTTTTCATGGTGTCCCAGATTTCTTGGACGTTTTGTGTTACGACTTTTTTGTCTTTAGTGTTTTCTTTGACTGACGAATCTATTTTCACTATTGTGTCTTCAGTGTCAGAGATTCTCTGTTCCATCTCTTGTATTCGGTTGGTTATGCTTGTTTCTGTAGTTCCTGTTCGTTTAGTCAGGATTTCTATTTCCTGCATTCCCTCTGCTTGTGTTTTCTTTGTTGTCTCAATTTCTCTTTTCAGATCTTGAAATGTTTCTTTCATCTGTTTAATTATTTTTTCTTGGCTTTCTTTGATTTCTTCCAAGACCCAGCAATACCACTCTTGGGCATATAGCCAAAGGATGCTGATTCATACCACAAAGATACATGCTCAGCTATGTTCATAGCAGCACTATTTGTAATAGCCAGAACCTGGAAACAACCTAGATGCCCGTCAACTGAAGAATGGATTTAAAAAATGTGGTACATATACACAATGGAGTACTACTCAGCAGAAAAAAATAATGAAAGCATGAAATTTGCAGGCAAATGGATGGAACTAGAAAATATCATCCTGAGTGAGGTAACCCAATCCCAGAAAGACAATCATGGTATGTACTCACTCATAAGTGGATTCTAGATATAAAATAAAGAACAATCAGACAAATTAAACAAAAATGGATGGACTAATAGGTAAACTGTGGGACTCACTGTCACACCGCAGCTTCCAGAATGTGTTTCTTCGCATTTTTTGTTTGTTTGTTTGTTTGGTTTTTGGTTTTTCTTTTAAATTTTGTTTTGTTTTGGGGGGAGGGGGGATGGTCACATTGGGACAGGGAGATAAGTGGGATTGGAATGTATGATGTGAAATCCACAAAGAATCAATAAAAGTAAAAAAAAAAAAAAAGAATTATCTCCCCACTACACACTTAGTCACAGGATATGGAGAAATCGAGTAAGTACTGAACAGGAAGCTTCCTCTTTACTGACTAGCTTTCAGAATGCTGGAAGGTGCCATGCAGGCCTCTAGCAATATGTGTGTGTGTGTGTGTGTGTGTGTGTGTGTGTGTGTGTGTCTGTGTCTGTGTCTGTGTCTGTGTGTGTCTGTGTGTGTCTGTGTGTGTCTGTGTGTGTCTGTGTGTCTGTGTATTGTCAACTGTCTTACCTACCTCTAAGCCCTGTGAGCTACAATAATGATTATTCTAGAAAGATATGGCCATGGATACAACAATATCACCAATGTTAATAGGGATAACAAACTGATTTATGACTGAGTATAAGGCTGATCCACAGGAGGAAATTCATGCCTGATACTATAAAACTAACCAAGAACCCTTGGGCCCCAAGGGTGAACCTATTACTGTTACTTTGTTAAATGGAAATGCTATCAGACTTCTCTCTAAATTCTTAGCTCTGTCCCCATAGATTACTGCAGCTCTCAGACCTAATCAAAAAAGTTAACAAAAATTCACAACTGGTCAAAGTGCAGAGAATGTCTGTAGAGTTCTCAGCAACAAACTGTATATCTGTATCATACTCTTTACTCCCAAAATTTAGAGATCACCACCTTGGGTATGGGTATAAAGAAGGGGTATAAAGATTTTAAGAGTCAGTGAGAATCAGAGTGAAAAAATGTCCTCTGGACACGACAGGAATGCTGAACTTACCTCAGCGATGGTTGCCTGCACAAGACCTGTACAAGATCAAGCCAATCAGCATTTCAGCGTGGAGGGGAAGCCACTCACTAACCACCATCCTAGTGGAGAAGCAATTGACAATTGCTGGGTTCAGGGGGAGGGAGAGTCAGTTTTCTTGTTTTTTAAAGAATTTATTTATTAATTTTATATACCAACCATAGACCCCCTCTCATCCCCCCTCCTGCTCACCCCCCAGCCTTCTCCCCACAACCCACCCTTCATCCCCTCCTCCAAAAAGGTAAAGCCTCCCGTGGAAAGTCAGCAAAGCCTGGTACATTCAGCTGAGACAGGTCCAAGCCCCTCCCCCTTGCATCAAGGCTATGCAAGGTGTCCCACCATACGTAATGGGCTCCAGAAAGCCAGTTCATGAACCAGGGATGGATCCTGATTCCACTGCCAGGATCCCCTTAAATAGACCAAACTACACAACAGTCTCACTTATGCGGAGGGCCTAGTCCAGTCCCATGCAGGCTCCACAGCTGTTGGTCTAAAGTTCATAAGTTTCTATGAGCTTGGTTCAGTTGTCTCTGTAGATGTCCCCATCGTGATCTTGATGTCCCTAGCTCATAGAATCCCTCTTCCCTCTCTTCAACTGGACCCTTGGAATTTGGCCTGGTGCTTGGCTGTGGACCTCTGCATCTGCTTCCATCAGTTACTGGATGAAGGCTCTACAATGACAGTTAGGGTATTTGCCAATCTGATTACTGGAGTAGGCCAGCTCAGGCACCCTCTTCAATATTGCTAGTAGTCTAAGCTGAGGTCATCTTTGTGGATTCCTGGAAACTTCCCTAGCACCAGGTTTCTCCCTATCCCCATGATGTCTCCTCTATCAAGATATCTCAGAAGGACAAACATAGTATTTACTCACTCATAAGTGGATACTAGATATAAAGCAAAGTGTTACCTCACTCAGGATGATATTTTCTACTTCCATCCATTTGCCTGCAAATTTCATGATGTTATTGTTTTTTACTGCTGAGTAGTACTCCACTGTGTATATGTGCCACATTTTCTTTATCCATTCTTTGATTGAGGGACATCTAGATTGTTTCCAGGTTCTGGCTATTATAAATAATGCTATGAACATAGTTGAGTAAGTGTCCTTGTGATATGATTGGGCATTCCTTGGGTATATGCACAAGAGTGGTATCATTGGGTCTTGAAGTAGTTTTCTAGAAAAAGAATTCATGATGATATAAAGAAACAAAAAAAGGGTATGACCACCAGTAGACCACCCTCCAGTGGATGGCCCAATGACCATAAGTATGTGGGCAGTACAAACTTGAACTAAGTGTATTATTAAGAAGAGAGAGAGGGAGAGGGAGGGAGGGAAGGAGGGAGGGTAGAGGAAAGGAAGAAGGAAAGGAGGAAGGGAGGAAGGGAGGAAAGAAG
The DNA here is from genome assembly GCA_902168425.1 of Peromyscus attwateri. NCBI lineage: Eukaryota > Metazoa > Chordata > Mammalia > Rodentia > Cricetidae > Peromyscus > Peromyscus attwateri. The sequence continues at coordinate 34,689 of CABHPP010130140.1, read as the reverse complement.
GAAGGGAGGAAAGAAGGAAGGAAGGAAGGAAGGAAGGAAGGAAGGAAGGAAGAAGAAAAAGATAACATGAAGTTGGGAGAAGGTAGAGCATGGAGGTGGATCTGGGAAGGGTAGGGGGTGAATGTGATCAAAATACATTGTATGTATGTATGACATTCTCAAAGAATTAATAAAAATATTTTAAAAGAGTTGTCTTATTTATTACTACCATTTTTCCTAAATTGATATAGTACCCAACTACCTTCTAAACACTGACTCTTACACCTATAGATAAATGTAGTTCTCACCACATCAAAGAAGCTTCTTTTTGCAGCAAATGGAGGCTATTACAGAGAACATCTCATAAAAGTGCAAAAAATAAGTGACTGCGGAATGCCCATCACTCAATGGAACAACTACAACATAACCCTTACATCCAAGGCTTGGGAAATATTACAGAGGAGGGCTCAGAAAGATTGTAAGAGCCAGAGGACCAGGAAAACTACTACAAAAGAAAATGTGTTCTGGACATGGCCCATGAACTCTCAGCAATATGATTGCATGCATAAGACCACACCAGTCAACACCAGTCACAAGATCAACATCAACATGGATATTCGAAGGGCTCATAAAGGACTACTCTGAATTGAAGACTTACAGGCAGTAGACAGCTACTGAGGCAGGAGAGTCAGTTTTCTTCAGGGATGAGCCCACACACAGGCTTTCCATATCTGATTGCTATAACCATGTACATGTTAGCAACATTGGTTGTACTCAGTGGGAGATATTTATGTTTATGTGTGTATATACAATAATACTACAGGAAAAAATGAATTTGAAAGGCGGATGTGGCAGTTTGAATAAGAATGGCCCCCACATACTCATATATTTGAATGCTTGGCCATCAGGGAGTGACACTACTTGATTAGAAGGTGTAGCCTTTATTGAAGTAGGTGTGGCCTAGTTGGAGGAAGTCTGTTACTGAGGGTGGGCTTTGAGGCTTTCAAAAGCCCAACCCAGGCCCAGTGGCTTGCTCTTCTGACTGCCTACGTATCCAGATATAGAACTCTCAGCTATTTCTCCAGCACCATATCTGCCTGTGTGCCCCCATGCTTCCTACCATGATGAAAAATAGACCAAACCTCTAAAACTGTAAGCAAGCCCCAATTAAATGCTTTCTATTATAAGAATTGCCATGGTCATGATGTCTCATCACAGCCATAGAACACTGACCAAGACAGGGGATGCAGGAGGAACATGGGACAAGCTGGAAGGGAAAGGGAAGAGTAAACGTGATGAAAACTCGAATAATGAATACTTAATAATATAGGAATACTCAAAAATAAAATAGTGAAAGAATTGTCTCAATTAGGTAAAGTCTTCAAATGGGCTTCAAGCTGAATGTGTGCTGTGGGAACTTTGGCTATGATAGCTCTAGTCCTTTCTCTTTTTCTGAAATGTACTTGCTGTGATCGTCTTCTATCTTCAACATTATTCCAGGTAGGGCCTGAAGTTAGTCCTGGAGATGGGCCACGTAGACATCCAAACCACGTAGAATTTCCTGAGACTTCTGAACGAGACATGCTTGGCTTTGCAGGTGTTATCTACTGTTAGCCAGCACCTCTGATTGCGCCCTACTGCCGGCAGATAAACACAGCCACCATCAAGATCTTCGATTCTTTTTGGTCCCTGTGGGCTCTGCCTCCAAGCTTTCATATACTTGATACAAGAGGGCCAACCAGTGCCATTTCTCCCCCCTGAAATCTCCACAAAGAGAGAGTAGTATGTGCTTCCAAAGAGTATCTCAGAACACCAGAGAAGGTAGAAATGTATGCACCCAGGGTTCTCTTCACCCCTGCTAGAAGCTTCACTCCCTGGGAAGTACTTTCTCCATAGCTTCATGCCAACTTGGAAGCTGATAAACAATTCAGCCAAAGGGAGAGATGTTTCTCTTGCCATTTTCATTTTTTTCTATTCCGTTCTGTGTCCCACACTGGCAACTCGGGGTTACTTCCAGGTTTCAGGGGTCTTACCAAAGTGGGGTAGCTACTTGAAATTTTTGTGGAAATAAGGAAGTGTGGAATCTAGCTGGTATCATTCTGTATCCCAATCATAAATTGTGCTCAATGCAAATATAATATCTAATGGCCCCTGCATCTGGAAAACATGTAGCAACATTAGGCCATCGGTTTTCCAGAGACGTAAAGACCATATGCAGTCTTCCTTAAGGAACAGATTATAGTATCTTTCAGCAAAGACACTGGTAGTTTTCCTCTGTGCTTTTGCCTCCTAAGTGAGGTAAGTTGGAGTGGGTAGTTTTAAAATGGAGAGGCCAGTGCCAAATGTAGCAACCATTTCTTCTGTAATACTCTCTCCTAATTCCTTGGGTCTTGGAGCCACACTCATTTGTGACATGTTTGGATTTATAGACCGGCTCTTCATGATTTAACTTTCTCGGGGCACAAGCACAGAGAAAGCAGTCAGGAAATATACATAATTTAGAAGATGAATTTGCAGTCTGCTCTAAGGGTCAATAACTTGGCCTTCTGCCAAAGCAAGGCAGGTGGAGAATTCCATGATGTGGGTCTGAGAAGCCATATGCTAGCAAAAAGCTTGAGAACTGTTACGTGGGGAAAAAAACCATAGATAATCTTAAAAGTTATCTGCAATTAAACACAAAATGACAAGAAGTTTGTGTTAACTGGTTTCAGGCACATGGTTTATAATTTTATCAGTATGTGTTTCTATTACCTTCGAAGGAACAGACTACTGAATTTGAACACTGAATGCACTTAATCATCTAATGTCCAAATATCACTTGTTATGAGCAACTGGTAAAAGAAAACGGATTATGCTGGTATAAGCATTTTAAATATATATATTTCAAAATGTGACTCTGAGTTGAGGAATGATTGAGAGTTGATGACTTCTGGAGGAGGGAAACTCAGTTTTTATTTAAGGGCATAGGCCCTAGTGATAGGTCAACCCTGATCCAGTGGATGACCCCCACACCCATGAGTATATGGGCAGCACAAATTGGAGTCAGTGAGCTATTTTCTAAAAAGTGAAGACACAAAGTTGGGAGAAGTGTGTAGTGGAGATAGATCTGGAAGGGGTTAGGAGTAGTAATGAGAATGAATATGATCGAAATACATTTTATGCATGTGTGACATTCTCAAAAATTACTTAAAATTATATTAAAGGGCTGGAGAGATGGGTCAGTGATAAAGAGCATTTGAGGTTCTTTCCGAGGACCCAGGTTTGGTTCCCACATGGTGGCTCACACCCGTCCATAATTCTGGTTCCAAGGAATCTGACAACATCTTCTGATCGGTCCCTGGGGTTACAAGGCATGCACGTGGCATATAAATGCCCATGCAGGTGACCACTTATAAAATAAGTCTTTTAAAAAGTATATTTTAAAAAATTTTAATGTGGCCGGGTGGTGGTGGTGCATGCCTTTAATCCCAGCACTCAGGAAGCAGAGGCAGGTGGATCTCTGTGAGTTCTAGGCCAGCCTGGTCTACAAAGCGAGTTCCAGGAAAGGCGCAAAGCTACACAGAGAAACCCTGTCTCAAAAAAAAAAAAAATTTAATGTGACCCAAAGCAAATGAAGGGTAGCTGCTTTTTTAATGCTGTGGCATTCAAATTTAATCTGACAGAGCATCTACTTAAGTAAAAATTATTGAAACAATTTCTCCAATACTCTGACCCTGTTACAAAAATAATTTGAAAGACGTACATTTTTATTTTTGTGTCCATCCATGTACTTAAAAGTCTAACACTATGTGCCAGTCGGTGGTGGTGGTGCACGCCTTTAATCCCAGCACTCGGGAGGCAGAGGCAGGCGGATCTCTGTGAGTTCGAGGCCAACCTGGGCTACAGAGTGAGTTCCAGGAAAGGTGCAAAGCTACACAGAGAAACCTGTCTTGAAGAACCAAAAAAAAAAAAAAAAAAAAAGTCTAACACTATGTTTTCACTCAATCAAAAATGTTATGCTGATAGCTAGGGAAAGACAAAAATACATGCTCACTGCCTAAAGGGACATGCATGTAACCTAGAGGAAAAGACAGATAATGATAATCATATAAATAACATACGTATTATTTCATAATGAAAATTATATCATATTTCATATAATAAATGCAATGGAGGATAAACAAAGTACATGAGATCCAACCAAGAATCATACCTTAGAAACTTCATGGATGTAAAATAATCATGGAATGACCATTAAGGATGCAACCTTTTACTAGGCATGACAGATCAGTAGAAGTTTCAAGTAAAATGCAGGTGAAAGAGTTTGTGAAACAAAGGAGTTGGTGTGTATGAAATCCCTGAGTCAGACAAGAGCTTGTCTTGTTCAGTGAGCTAAAAAGGCCAGTGGGAACAACAGAAGCAACATGAAGCTAACAAACAGGAAGTGATCAAAAGGACAAAATGATCCACGCTAATGATCTTTGATTCTGTACTAATGGTAAGGAAGGGATTATTTGTTTGGTGGGGTGTCCTTCAGCTCACTTCCAGATTTGTCTCTGAAGACACTTGGGTCTTATTTTCTCTGGCCTGTCGTCTTGGCTGTCACTGGTCCATCGGCTGAGCTGTGCATCTGTTTCCTAGAGCCGCCATGACAAAGGACCTCAAACTGAGCATGTAATAAAACAGAAATCCACGCTCTTAGGATCTGGAAGCCAGAAGTCTGCGACACACATTGAAAAACTCAGGGGCAGTGGGGGAGCTGCCCCATGTCCCTCTCCTAGCTGCTGCTGCTGCTGGCTGGGCATCCCTGGCATCCCTGGCAGATGAACTCCAGTCTCTGATCTCATTATACATCCCCTCCCCATTTATCTGTCTCTTAATCCAAATGCTTCCTTTATAAAAACCACTAGCTGTGGGGTTAGGGCCCACCATAACCCAGGATAGTCTCATTTTAACCTCGACCATATCTGCAAAGACCCTATTTCCAAAAAGTTCCCAGTCACAGATACCCAGAATGAGGACGTGAACATGTGTTTTTCAATCATGCAAACCAGGTCATAACAGGGAACTACCAGGTGATGTTAGGGATGGAGTGTTACAATCGTGTTTGCTTTTTAACATCATATTGGCTACTGGGTGGGAAATGGGTTGGAAAAGCATAAAATCAACTGTGTGTTTCATTTTTATAATATTGTATGATATTGGTGATCTAAAAGGTTCCCAGCATATAAAATACATATAAATATTGAATAACTACTTACTAATCTTTTAAATATGCAGCTGAGCTAAAGACAATAGAATTGATTATAATGAGGGAGAACTGGCCATTGGGCAAAAAGAGAAACGGAGATTAAATTCAGATTAATAAGTGGCCACTGTAGCTGTAATATGACTAGGTGCTAGGCAGTTCTCTAAGTCTCTGCTTTGACTCTTTTTTTTTTTTTTTTGAAACAGAGTTTCTCCATGTAGCTTTGACACCTTTCCTGGAACTCACTCTGTAGCCCAGGCTGGCCTCAAACTCACAGAGATCCACCTGCCTCTGCCTCCCAAGTGCTGGGATTAAAGGCGTATGCCACCACTGCCTGGATGCTTTGATTTTTTGACCTATAAGCCCACAGGCCATTACATTCAAAACTCTACAACTCTCCATTTATTTTTTTTTTTACAATTGCCTTTACAGTTTAAACAGTTGAGGTTTTATTCTTTTTTAAAGAATCTATTTGTTCCTTCAGAAAGATTTATGAAATAAATTCAAAGTGTTTGGTAAGTAACCCAGCCACGCAGGGACACACCAAGCTGCTCATTGGCTGGTGAATGTATGTACATTATCTCCAGGACAACTGAGTAAACAATTGTCACGCCTCTACACAGATGAACCCATTCTTTCTGTCACCCAGCCCCTGATCAACCTTATTACCCTAATCCACTGGGGCAGCTATTTTCTTGAAAGTCCCACACATGCCTCGAACAAAGTAGAGAGAGAAAAAAGAAAGCAGCCAGGTGCAGTGTGGGTTTAAATACACAGTGGAAAAAGTCTCCATTCATGTGGCAATTCTGTTTCAATGGCAGAACATTTGCATAGTGAACAAAGCTTTAATTTGCTGGTAAAATTATTAAATTAATATAACTATAATCTTTTTAATATGTATGGTTTGATCCCATATTAATTTTATTTTTGCCTGCCTCTCTAGCTACTGAACTGCCCATCACAGAGCTTGTGTACATATGTCTGAATCGATAGATGTATAGAGAGCAAGACATTAGGGATGGAGGCTGGAGAGATGGCTCAGTGGTTAAAAGTACCTCATGCTCTTGTAGAGGACCCTGGTTTGCTTACCAAAACTCACAGGGGCTCACAACTGCCTGTCACCATAGCTCCAGAAGATTCCCTGAAATCTTTTAACCTCTGGGGGCACCTCTGCTCATGTTCACATACCCGCACAGATACATGATTAACAATAACAAAATTAAATATGTTTTAAAAATATGTTTGGCCTTTTTCCTCATTGGATATCTGAAGGCAAGCAAGATGGATCCTCAGAAGTTCTACCGGATTAGCCACAGAAGTGTGGCCAGGGTTCTCGCTCTTGCCTCATCGGCTCATCAACTATCCTAGTCTGACAGGAAAGACCAGCTAAGCATGTGAGCGTGGTGTTTCGGTTGGTACTCACATGATATAGGCTTCATTAAGTTGGACTAAGCAACCGTTCTTGAATAGATTATTCAAGACCATCTACCCAATGAAAGCAACTAACTACTAAAACTGCAAGTCTTTGTACATTAAAAAAAGAAAAGGTTGTGACCTTAAAACAATATTTGGGGGTTGGAGAACTAGTTAGGAGCACTTGCTGCTCTTTTAGAAGATCTGAGTTTGGTTCCCAGCACCTACATGGCAGCTCACAACCCTCTTGGCCGCCATGGGCACTGCACACATGTGATACACAGACCTATATACACCAACACACATAAAATCAAATAATTTCTAAAATGTCTTTTAGATATTTGTTCTCATCTTAAATTTTCTATTACTTTAAAAAAAAAAAAAAGCCGAGCAGTGGTGGCGCACGCCTCTAATCCCAGCACTCAGGAGGCAGAGGCAGGTGGATCTCTGTGAGTTCGAGGCCAGCCTGGCCTACAGAGAGAGTTCCAGGAAAGGCACAAAACTACACAGAGAAACCCTGTCTCGAAAAAAAAAAAAAAATGAGAAAGTCAAGCTTATTATAAAATATTTGGGAAACATTTAGAAGTGTGAATAAAAAGTGGCAATTCTAATTCTACCACTGTCTACATTTTAGAGCGTCTCAGTCAGGATCTGTGTGAATATGAAGAGAATCTTTGTTTTCTTGTATGGAGTGTTTCCTCTGTCATGAACTGCTCCTCAGCTGGGGGGAGGGGATGGTATTCCACGAGTCAGAGAAGAAGGAATGATAATGATCTGAACTGGAGATAAAAAAACAAAAATAAATGAAGAAAGAGGAGAAATATTAAAGATAAAGTTGTCAGGACAAAGTGAGAGATTTGATGCGTCTTTTGAAATAACTTCCAAGTTACATGTTTTGTTTCCACAAATGTAAAGGTCTCACATAATTTTACCATCAATCCTACCCAACGTGCAGTATCTTCAGCGGAGGTGCACAAGGAATTCTGGCAAAGTCGGTTTAGAAGTGCCCGTTCCTCTGCCAGCGGAGTCGCCGGAAATATCAGAAGGGTAAGTTTGCCTATCACATTTTCTAATGATTTTAACATGGAAGCGTGGGCTGAGTACGTCCCATTCTGAACATCAGATACAAACAATGGGGTCTGAAAGAATGTAAGAGAGAAGTTGGCTCCTAACCAGAGACTTCTGTGGTATATTTCTGTCTTCACTGTGTAACAGTGAAGTCTATAAAAAAAAAAAAATCCAAAACTGCAGCAAAGTCATCTCCTTCTCCTCATAATGCTTCCATAATGGTATACGGAGGGCCTGTGCTACAGATTTGAAATGTGTTCTATTTTCAAAGCTAACTGGCTGATTTATGAAGAAACACACATGTGTTTTTTTGCTTCACAAAGGCACATTTGGATATTATTAAACTGAAAAGGTAAAATATTGCATAGTGCTGAAGAATTAATTTCAAAATGTTTCTTTAAGATAAACAGCATATCAACTCTATCTTAAATGTCACCACTTTGGATGACCAGCTGAACAGATTTATAGACAACTCCTTTGCTAAAAAAGGAATTATTTTGGTCGACCTGTCATAAACTATTATGTCCAAAGTTGTGGCCATTGCCTCCAACTACCCTGATGTGAGAAATCTGCCCTGCACAAGCATGAGACCTCTGGAAATCTGTCCTTATCAGCAGAACTGATAACATGAGAGAGAATACACTCTACATCACACATAATTCCTTAAAGAATTTCCTCATCTTAACATTGGCTCAAAAATGATATATTGAAGGGGAGAAATAAAGCCCTAGCAATCACAGCTAAGAAAGCAGGAACTGTCAGCATCTTCCCCTCCAGTCTGTAATTCAGAGCCGGTGCACAAGCCACATGCTGGTGTTATCACAAATCTGCTTTCTTAGCTTTTCTTTGCACATTCCAACCCATCTTCACATACTCAGAGGGTTTTTTTTTTTCATGAAATAAGAATTCTAAAACATCATTCTTCCTTGCTCCTTTATCCTTTGCTGACCAAGTCTGCAGCATTTGAAAATTAAATCATGAAAGAAGGAAGTTTTTGAGTCTTAGAAAGGTTTCTGCACCTGGTGAGGACCCAGCCCAACAAGCCATAGGGCCCTGAGAATGGACCTGCTGGCTGGCATTTCTTTGCAGGGTGGATGCAACAACCCCAGGACCTTTGAATTCTCAACCATGATCCCTTGGAAGGAGGTAGGATTTGGCAACCTGCGGCATAGAGTTCTGTTCCCTCGATTACTTAGTCTGGAAGAAAGTGAGACAAGGTCTTCCCAGGACAGGAATAGAAGGGCGGTGGTGTCACACAGGTAATGTTTCTATGTAAATGTCAATGGAGGTCAAGCATCCCTAAGCCTGCTTAACTTCATTTCGTTAGTTACTGGATGCTACTTTGTACCAAGCATGATGTTACTGTCAGAACAGAACAACAAATAACAGGCAAAAAGAAAACATCTCATCCAGTTTACATTCCACACTTTAGAAGGCTTCTTCCACCAAAGGAACCTGGGACTGAGAAGGCATTCCTTCACCCCCAGCATCAGGAGAGACAGTAATACACTCCACACAGATGCTGGAGAGAAATAACTAAAGCTCCTGGTTCTAACCAAGAACACAGGCTGCTTTGAGTGTCACATTCCTAATATCTCCAGTCTTGGGAAGCAAAAGACTTTCTTTTTGAGACAAAGTCTCACTGTGTAGCAAGTTAGCCTCAGATACCCTATGTAGACCAGGCCGGCTTCAAACATTCAGTCATCCTCCTGTCTCTGCCTCCTCAGTGCGAAGACTGTAGACAGGCCTCACCACACCATGCTCCTAACCTTAGTAAATACAACAAAGAGGAAATCAGAAGATGGATAATTTAATCCCTTAAAACTAAATGTAAATAATTATATTCCTTAGAACTAAATGTAAACATATATACCTCATGTCTATAAAGGTAAACATATTTACCTTATGCTTAACTAATCTGTTTCTTGAGAGGAGTTATATTATTATCTTGGATGAGAAAATAAAAGGAAAAAAACTGTGTCACAGATGTTGAGAAAGAATTTGTATTAGTAATAAAAAAAAACCACAGTAATGTGAGGAATCAGTCTCAAAAAGACTCTAAATCCCCTCTCACCTCCCAGCACATGGGAGACCTAGAAATCTTTAAAATATCTGGGAGAAGGGTGGATACTATCTCTTAGCACCATGGCTCTCCCAGGAACTCAAAACAAAAGGTTAGTACTGGGGTCCCATCTTTCATCAGTTTCTATTCATTTGTAGGAAAACAATGCTTTCTTTCTCATGTTAACAACAAGCGTCGTATCTACTCTGGCTGAATTAATCTTGATATCTGGAGAGGCAAATCTGAAAGACAGACAATTTCATCTCATAAACTTTATCTGAGCATTATAAATTCAAACTGATGGAATCCAAGAATATGTTTATCATACAACAAAAACATAGCAAGGAGGGACCAGTTTTGAATTTTTTTTCCCTAGTTACAAGGCTCTCTGGGAGAATAACTATGAGGAAAACTTTGTCGTGGTGTTAGATTTCACTCCCCCACCAAAGAACAAAACTAACAATAAAGAAATATGAACAGTAAGAATTATAATTTTCCAGCTGGAGAGATGGCTCAGAGGTTAAGAGCACTGGCTGTTCTTTCAGAGGTCCTGAGTTCAATTCCCAGCAACCACATGGTGGCTCACAACCATCTGTAATGAGATCTGGCACCCTCTTCTGGCCTGCAGGGATATATGCAAACAGAACACTGTATACATAATAAATAAATCTTTTTTAAAAAAAAGAATTATAATTTTCCACTTCAATTATTTTGTTTTCTCTTTCTTAACAAATCCAGCTATCTTGTGTGTTCTCTTCCCCTTTCTAAAAGTGTCACAAATATAAACCGAGTATTTCTATTAGGGACTGTTTTTCTTTTATACCTACAAAGTTCATAGGAATAAATGTTCATTTTTGAGATCTATAGACCTCTATGAATGGTGTGGTGGTTTGAATCACCAATGTCCCCCACATTCTTGGACATCTGAATACTTAGTCCCTAGATGGTGGTGCTTGGGTAGGTTTAGGGGTGTGGCCTTGCTGGAAAAAGTGTACCACTGGAGGTGGGCTTTGAGAGTTTAAAGATACACACCAAATCTTGTTTGCACCCTCTGCTTCCTGCTTGCAATTCAATATACAAGTTCTCAGCTTCCGACCCCGGCTACCATGCCATCACTCCAACATCATAGACTCTCAGTCTGTGAAATGAACACTTATTATAAGTTGCCTTGGCCATGGTGTTTTCTAACAGCAGTAGAAAAGTAACTAATACGGATGATTAAACTGTAGCTTCAACAGATGCAGACATCCACAGCCAAACACCATACCGAGCTTAAGGAGTCCAGTGGAAGAGAAAGAAGAGGGATTCTATGAGCAAGTACATCAAGATCATGATGGGGTAACCTGCAAAGACGACCAAACCAAATTAGTGGGAACTCATGAAAGTTGGATCAATGGCTGTGGAGCCTATATGGGACTGGACTAGGCCCTCTGCATGGTGAGACAGTTGTGTAGCTTGAGCTGCTTAGGGGCCCCCTGGTGGTAGGATCAGAATCCATCCCTGGTGTATGAGCGGGCTTTGTGGAGCCCAGTACCTATGATCGGACACCTCGTGCAGCCTTGAGGCAGGGCGAGGGGCTTGGGCTTGCCTCTACTGGATGTGCTTCCCCATGCCTTCTTGTAAAGAGTGGGGGGTAGGTTGGGAGGGTGAAGCTGGGGGGGGGGAGGAGGGAAGAGGGAGATCTTTGGTGTGTAAAATGAATGGAAAAAAATTTTAATAAAAAATGTTATCAAAAAAATTTTTAGCTTCAAATGATTTATTAGGATAGCAACTAAACAATTCTTCAATCGGTAAACACAAAAGATAAAATCACTTTGAAACCTTATAAAACATCAACATTCAGGTAAAAGGCCATAGAAGCAATATCGATATTCAGTAACTCTATCACAACTCATAATCTGTATGCCCAGAATGAAGCTTTTTAGTAATTCCCAGGTTGCTATGTGCCTAAGATTTAAAATCCTAGAGTCTACAGGTTCACTGAGACTCATAACACGTAAATTCTGGATAATACCCTGATGTCTTCACCATGAAATAAAATCATGATTAAGCTATGAGGAAGTGCAGCACTTGCTTATATATACCCTTGAACAAGAAAAAGGAGACTATATTTTCTCGTGGTACAGACAAAGAACTTAGCATATGCTTTGAGCTAGAAAATCTCAGCAGAGTCCCAGGCAAGTGTCCTCCCAAATTCCCCATCAACTCCTCCTACAGCTTCTGTTCAGTGTCTTCAGGATCAGAAACTCTGGACCACTGTACTCCAGTCTCAAACTCACCTATTAGACAAAGCGTTGTAGATCCACAGGCAAGACGCATTTAACAGCCCAATTATGAGTGAAGATAGCAGCGGCTGCCAGCACCCGGTTGCTCCAAGGAGCCTGAGAAACCCACGGAGGCTTTGAGGGGAGATGAGGCAGTGGAGGATAGATCTGCAGAGCACGGAGTATCTCTGGAACAACTAAAAAAGATTCAGTAAATTGGGGTGGAGGGATAGCAGAGCAGAGCCAGAGCCACGCTCATGTCAGAGAGAAGCAACGTGGGGACAGGTATGGGAACACAGCCATTGCCAGGTAGGTCTATCCTGGCGGGCCAAAAGCATGGAGCGGCTCTGCTGCAGCTTGGGCTGCTCACCCTGCTGTGGAGAGAAGTCCTAGGGGCTGGGGGTGGGGCATGGTGCTGCCCACAGACAGCAAGTATAGTGGCAAGGAGAAAGGTTGTGCCCGGCAAGTCGAGGGTCGTGCCCGGTGAGCAGCACCGAGACAGGAATACGTGCAGCAGCCTGGAGCTCCCTCAGATCCTGCACGCTGGAAGCATTGCCCAGCCACAAGATCACCTTGAACTCTGGGTAACAACAGCATTTCCGAGATGATTCTCAACAGTAGTCCAGTATCTATGGTGTTTCAGAAACCAGAAAACTTGAACCCGACTAAGGACTCATTGCAATAAGTATTTGCATGTAAAGCTGTTTGGGCAAAATACATACACACACACACACACACACACACACACACACACACACACACACATATTGACACACAGCAGTTTGCAATGCCACTTTGATGAATGCATGATGAAGGTGCGATGGAGAGGTAGAAAAGATGGCTGAACAGAGCAGCATGCTCACAGTGGAGACAGAACTAAAGACGCTGCAGTGACAGGTTTATCCCATTGCGCGGCTTCAGTGGACAAAGGAGCATGTCGTTGTGGAGTAGGGCCGGCAGGGAGGTGTGCAGCAACCGGGAGCTCACACAGGCTCTGGCCCCGAACTCACTGCCCAGCTGCAAGAACACCCTGGTTCTGAGCAACAACAAGATATGCAAGATGAAGAATGATTCATTTTTCGGATTAAGCCTCCTAGAAAGACCTCCATGATTCATACTGCTACTGTAGGCCCTGTTGATGCCTGTGGTTTGTATTGCCACCAGAGGCTATGTGGATGTCCATGATCCGTGATGCTGCAGGGGGCCACACTGATGTCTGTGGTCCTTTGTGGAGGCCCACAAAGGTTTCCTAGTGAGACCTGAGCTTGCTTTACCCAGCAGAGCTGCATTAGAGGATTGCTTGACCACATGTGTGGTTACCAGGTGATTGGAAGGGTCTGTACTTGGCTGTGCTAGGGGGAGGTCTTTTGCTCCACCCCTTGGCATTCCTATAAAAAGCCCTTTAGAAGGGACAGAAGAGGCCGGTAGATATTCATCCAGGCCCTCCCAAATCTATCCTGTGTTTCTATCTGTTTCTCTCCCACTCTGTCTTTCTGACTAATATCTCTTATCCCTTTCTCTTCAAGAGTACCCAGGGGAAAAAGTAGGGGCAGGTTCCTTCACAGTCCTTGTTACTGCCAGAGGCCATGTTGATATCTGTGGTCTATGCTGCAGCTGGAAACCATGTGAAAGTCCATGATCTGCGCTGTACTGGCTGTTATGAGCATGGAAGTTCTTTTTTTGTTGTTTTGTTTTGTTTTGTTTTGTTTTGTTTTGTTTTGTTTTGTTTTTTGCAGTAGTATAGATGACTGCAGACTCAAACTTGAGAATGGGAGACATTGAAGGATTCTATGACAACCCTCCCATACACACACACACACACACACACACACACACACACACACACACAAAGAAACAGTCCAGGCAGGAAGCCATTGAAGAGAGTCCTAAAACCCTGTGATAGGGATACTGATGTGTAGCTCTTCACAGTTCATGGTTTCTGGGGTGATGGATTCAGTTGTCTTTAAGGGCTAGCCACTGGGAGTTTGTTTGATCATGTCCCAATGCATAGCACACATTGGACTTGGTGTATTTTTTTTTTTTGTGGGAAAGGACACAAGGATGGGAGGGTGAACCTGGGAGGAATGGAAATCGAGTATGACTGGAACTTATTGTATGAAATTCCCAAATAATCAATAAAAATATTATGTTGGGAAAAAGTTGCATTTAACACAACTCTTTCAATGAAATGGGTCAAAACAGTAAGTATGTCGATCAGTAATTAAGCATAGATGTAAATAAGGCATACAAAATGGAATTGTCTAATGGGGTTGAGGACATCCACAACCTTTTTAATCCCTGCATAGGGGAGGAAACATTTCTTTTCCTCACATACTTCTAGGCCCAAATGCTTATCACAATATTAATAAGAGACAAACATAGTTTTATCTATCTCATATGGCACAGGAGGCTTCATAATGAAATGAAGACCAGAGAAAGGGAAACTCATCCATTTTACTTTCAGTTTTGATGAAGAGTAGACAGACATAGAGACATACAAACTGGACAAAGTGGGTGTTGTGGTTAATCTTGATTGGAAACTGAATTAGAATTACCATAGAAACAAGCCACAGGATGTATCAAAGAGTATTTCTGGAATAGGGAAGACTCATTCTCTACACAAATGGCACCATTCCATGGGGTCCCAGACTAGATAAAAAAGGAGAAAGTGAGCTGAACACCAGCATTCATCTCTCTCTGCTTCCTGACTATGATCACGATGTGACCAGCCGCCTCCAGTTCCTGCTCCCATAATTCTCCCCATATAGTGAATTATACCCTCAGACTTTGAACAAAAACAAACCCTTCCTTGCTCAAGATGCTTTTTTCAAATACGTTAGAGCAAAAAGAAAAGTAACTGACACAGGTTATATGGGCTGATGATAAATCAGGGTGAGGGTGCATTTAACAAAACCTTCTGTCATAATCTTCTGTCTCTTCAGCAATAAAGATATTTCCTGATTCCAGGTATTGAGACAGTGCCTCCCATCGCAGACAGGGGGGAGCCAGTTAAAAAGTGGTCCACCATCTACCGTTTGCTCCGGTTTCCCTCCAAACCCAAGGTGACATATTTTGAAGGCACACTCTTTTTATTTTTTTATTTTGATTTATTTTTTTAATTTTATAATTAATCTAATTTTACATATCAGCCACAGATTCCCCTGTGCCCCCTCCTCCCCCCCCCCCCCCCCCCCGCCCTCCCCCTAACCCATCCCCCCCATTCCCACCTCCTCCAGGGCAAGGACTCCCCAGGCTGAGCTGAATCCCCAGGGAAGGCACACTCTTGAACCTCACAACAACACCTTCATCACTAGGAATAGAGTAAACGGTCCAGCAAAATGTCAGGAACAGTGGGCAGACAGGGAAATCAAACCAGCTACTGGCTTTACAATAAACAGAAAAATTCAATGAATATCATAAATGCTAATGTTTTTTTGTCTTTTCAGAACCAGTAGGTAGCCACAGGAAAAAGGGCAACCCGATTGCTTTCCCTCAGCTCTCAGTTCGTGGCCTAATATATCATGATTCTGTCCCACCCACCCATGTTCAGCAGCCTTAAGTAGACAGATTTTTTTTACTATCTCTTTCTCTCCTCAAAAAGCAAATGCTTCCCACCCCAGATGCTACCCAAGTGAATATACTGTAAGAATCCATTGTTTTGTTTTGTTTTTTTAATCTCAGGAAAAACTAAGAATTAGTGTGTGACCTCCCAAGATCTCATACATACATACATGATCTCACAAGCACACAGTCACATGACAAGCAATGACCTTAGGACAGCAAAATGTACTTTTATTTTATTTTTATTATTGTCAACTATGTGTGTACGTAGCAAGGTGGGTATGTGTAGAATGAAATTCCTCGGTCCCACCTGGACAGCAGTCAGTTATTTATAAAATAATCACTCAGAGGCTTAATATTAATTACAAACTGTTTGGTCTATGACTCAGGCTTATTGCTAGCTAGCTATGACATCTTAAATTAACCCATTTCTATTCGTCTATGTATCGCCACATGTCTCGTGGCTTTACCTGTGTTCTATTACATCTTGCTCCCCTCCGTGGCTCGCAGCGACTCTCCTGACCCCGCCTTTCTTCTCCCTGTATCTCTCTTGGATTTCCTACCTGGCTATATCCTGTGTTGCCATGGGCCAAAACAGCTCCTTTATTGATCAATAATAGCAACACATATTCACAGCGTACACAAAGACCGTCTCACAGCAGGTATGTACACATGTGTATAGGTGCCCAGGGAGGCCAGAAGTGTCAGATCCCCAGGAGACGAAGCTGTGGGCAGTTGTAAGCAGGAGCTGCTCTACTTGGGTGGTGGGAACTGAAACCAGGGCAAGTAGAACTGTTAATAAAGAAATGGATTGATCCCCCTGTGTATGCCTGTGTAAGTATTTGTGTGTGGGTGCACATGCACTCACATTGGGCTCTATGCCAGACCCCAACATATTCCTTATCACCAGAATATATTCACCACCACGGTTAGTTAGCATTGCCACAAGTATGCCTTAGAAGGCATCTTTTGTTTGGCTGACAACCCTGGAGTGACAAGAAGATACTGAAGTATCACGTGAGTGTCTGGTATTCAGTTATCACCCAAATGTAATTTTAAGGAAGGGTTTTCATTTCTGAATCCATGTTTCATAAGCAGACAGACATGTCAAAAGGATCCAAACGACAATGGCAAATGTTTTAAATCAGAGACTTGCTGTCAGCAGTTTGTAGTAGCAGCACATCATTGCCAACACAGAGAGAACAACAACATTCTTAAGATGGAGAAAGTATCAGTGCTCAAGGATTACCAAGTGCTGGAGTCCCCAAAACAGTGGATAGCTGAAGACCACATGGGTCTTTGTTGTGAGCCTTGCTTCCATGGCTCCTAATCTCCACTTGGGTATTTTTCTGTCTTTCTCTTTCTCTATTTATTACAGGGGATATTAACAAGTCAAAGAAGTCAAAATTGTTGTCTTCTTAAAAACAGAAGCATTTCAAGTGACGATGCGGAGTTGATGTACTGTGCAGGTAGGTAATCACTGTGCAGTGCATGTAGGTAATCAAAAGAGCAAAGGGAAATGTTGTCATTAGCAGTCCAAGTACGTACACCTGCATTAAGCAAGGAAGATTCAGGAACAGTGACATTTTTTAACTCATTTTTTATGTAAATGGGTGTTATGCCTGTGTCCACCATGTGCCCTGGTTTCCTGAGGAGGCCAAAAGAGGATATTGTATCCACTGGGATTGGAGTTACAGACAGTTGTGTGTCACCATGGGGGTGCTTGGAATCAAACCCCAGTTGTCAGGAAGAGCAGCCAGTGCTCTTTATTACTAAGCCATCTCTCTATCCCTACAGTGGAAATTTTGAAAACAGAGAACCTAGAGAAAGGAGCAAACCTTTCTCTTAGACCATTCTCTCCCTTCCTAATGCTATGACCCTGTGATACAATTTCCTTGTGTTGTACTGACCCCCAACAACACAATTATTTTGTTGCTACTTCATTTTGCTACTGTTTTATTTCTCTGCTACTTCATTTTGCTACTGTTATGAATCACCATGTAAATATCTGATATATAGGATATTTGATATGCGATCCCCAGGTTGAGAATTCTGTCTTAGACTCTTAAGTCCTACTATCACTGGTTGCTCAGGTGTTGCAAACCTGGAATAGAGAAGACACTGACCTGTCTCTGCATCAAAGGCATTCCTACATTGTCCCATCTGGGAAGGCAAGGGCAGGGCACTTCCACCACAGAGGCAATGTCAGCTGTGACAGTTCAGGACTACTTTTCTAGGTATTCAGTTGTTAACTGGATGAGACCAGTCCTCATTTGGCCATTCGGTGTTTCAGTGTGTGGTCTCATTGAGTCTGCTGACACCAGTAAAACTTGGACACAAAATCATTCCCTACCAATCTGTTACAAAGGAACTCAACCATGCCTTAACACGCTTTGACCCTAGTCAATATCCTTTTCCAGCTGCTGGTTTCCACTCCTTAAAACCATAACAAATCAAGGGGCTTTTCTTTTTCAGTAAATTATGAGAAAGTAATCACCACACAAGGCATGCCAGGTGAATCCCATTAAGCCCTTTTGATGCAGTTAATGCTAATTCATAAAAAGAAATTATCCTAAATTCTGACTTCAGCACAGATGAAAGTTCATTGAATTCAACACACAACATGGTGTGCCGTTTCTTTCGCCTCCAGCATGGTGAAAGGGATTTGACTGATTGAATGAAAGAAAACAGAAGGAAAGGTTAAGTAATGGCATACTAAATTTGTTTGGGGAAGGGGGAGATTTCCTACGATCCAGGGAATACTTTTGAACTTACTTTCCCCATCTTTATTAATGACTGTGGGGAGGAGAAGCAAATAGCATCTTAATAACTTCTGCAGGCAAATCAAAACATCCATCTGCACCACGTTGTTAACATTCAGAGCTGAGAAACGAAACCAAGTAATACAGTCAGATTAGAAATGGAGGGAGGCAATAAAAATAAGATCCAGCCTAGTAAGCTAATATCTCTGCAGGGAATGTTATAAAACACCTTTATGTAATGGAAGGAAGGTCCTTGTAAAGGCATAATGGCAGAAGAGACACGGAACTGTTATAAGAATCTAAAACAGGATTTAGTGTGCGCAATGGCAGCCAATAGAGAAGTGACTGGAGTGCCTGTGTGGTAAGAAAAGGCATCTCATCCCTGGGAGAAGAGGAAAGGAAGCCTCAGGAAGGAACTCAGAACTCCTTGGTCGGGGCAGGAGGGGGAGGGGACAGGACACAGGAACTAAGGCGCATCGAGGAGCCAGAAAAACCATAAGGATCAAATGACTTGAAGTAATTATGGAAAGATGAGAAAAATCAGACCTGCATGGTCTGCCTAAATAATCACTTTGGAGAGATCAACTAGCTACGTATACTTAGAGAGGGGCAACACTAAACACACACACACACACACACACACACACACACACTGCTACAAGGCTACAAGAGATTAAGAAAGTAAATGATATTCGGGAAATTTATGGTGCTTTTGTTTATATTTGGACATCAAAGTACATCACGAGATAACTCTAAAATCTTATATTACTTGAAATTAGAAGGAAGAGTAGTTACAAAATAGAAATTATGAATGCTTCATTTTTCCTAAATCACTAAGAATACATTTTCCATATTCTTTGTCCTTATTCTAAACATCCATTGACTCAACCCCTGGTTGGAAATGTATGAGAAATACTTAAACTCCAATCTATACCCTTAAAATGGAATATTTGTCGTTGAGGATATAGTTGGTACAATCCTTGCCTAGCGTGTGAAAAGCCCTGACGTGATCCTCAGAACTTCATAAATAGGGTGTGCTGGCACATGCCTATAATCACAGTTCTCAGGAGGCAAAGGCAGGAAGATCAGAAATTCAAGATTATCCTGGTGTACGTGAGATCCTGCATCCACAATAAACCAGAACAGTTGGCATTTACTCCCTAATGTTTGTCAGCTAGGATTTACTCAACTTCTAATACCAAGCTGAGGTTAATTTCATATTCAGCTTTCACCAAGACAGAAAAGGGTTTAGCTGTGTAGAAAGTTTATCATCCAGCACAAAGAATAGTCATACTAGAAAATTAAAAGTTATGGGTTATTGGGCTCTGATTTTAACTCAACTCTCCTGCCCAAAGCTACATGAAATGGTCCATCTTTGCATTCTCATGTGCTTCCAGAGACAAGTAAAACAAGTCCTAATCAAGCCCATTTTAGTTTGTGTAAAAAACCTTTGTTGGACACATGACTCAGTCATACTCATTCATAATTCATAAGGAATCTGAATTCTTCTTAGAAATAGGGAGCGTGTACCTAAATCAAAACAATGCACAAGGAGCTGGTGAGACAACTGAAAGGGTACCTGCCACCAAACATGAGGACCTGAGTTCCATCCCCAGAACCACTCAGCGGAAGAAGAGGGTCAACTCCTACAAGTGGTCAAGAATGACCCCTCTTGGAGACACTGTGGGCTAAGGGAGAAACCTGGTGCTAGGGAAATTCCCAGGAAGCCACAAGGACGACCCCAGATTGACTACTAGCAACAGTGATGAGGGGGCCTGAACTGGCCTGCCCTGGTAGTCAGATTAGTGAATACCCTAACTGTCATCATAGAGCCTTCATCCAGTAACTGATGGAAGCAGATGCAGAGATCCACAACCATGCACTAGGCCGAGCTCGGGGAGTGCAGTCGAAGAGAGGAAAGAGGGATTATATGAGCAAGGAGGGTGTAGCTGGAGTTTTCTCTCAGGATCCCGCCAAGCCCCGGCAGTCCCTTAACCCACTTATAAAATAAACATACAGACGCTTATATTATTTAAACTGCTTGGCCATTAGCTCAGGCCTATCATTGTCTAGCTCTTACTCTTATATTTAGCCCATTTCTATTAATCTATACTTTGTCACGTGGCTCGTGGCTTACTGGTACCTTACATCTTCCTTGTCCTGGCAGCGGCTCCAGGCAGTCTCCTCTTTCCCTTCCTGTTCCCTTAATTCTCCTCTCTGTTAGTCCCGCCTATACTTCCTGTGTGGCTACTGGCCAATCAGTGTTTTATTTATTAACGTATTTGCCATACAGAACATCCCACAACAGGAGGGTCAAGATCATGATGAGGAAGTCTACAGAGACAACTGAACCAAGCCCAAAGAAACTCACAAACCTGAGACTGACAGCTGTGGAATCTGCATGGGACCAGACTAGACCCTCTGCACATGGGAGACAGTTGTGTAGCTGGGTCTGTGTGAGGGGCCCCTGGCAGTGGGATCAGAATCTATCCCTGGTGCATGAGCCATCTTTCTGGATCCCGTTGCTTTCTGGATCCCATTACTTATGGTCTGACATCTAGCTCACCCCTGATAAAGTGGAGAGGGGCTTTGTCCTGCCTCAACTGAGTGTACCAGGCTTAGCTGTCCCCCATGGGAGAATTTACTCTGTTGGAGGAGTGGATGAGGACTGGGGAGGAAGGCTGAGGGGGGGATCTGTGGTTGGTGTGTAAAATGAATAATAAAAAAAAGAAAACAACCTCTCTTACTTTAAGGAATAATTAAGCCAAGCCCTGGATAAAGAGAAGACACTGAGCCACATGGATGGCAGTGGAAAGCTTCCCAGACAAAAGACACTATAAATGAACAGGCTCTGGGGCAGAAGCGCATCTTCTCTAACATTTTTGAGGGCTGCATCTGGAAATAGGAGCACAATTGGACTTCAGACCAGAGAAGTGTTGGGGAGCAAAATGGTTAAGACACTGTTTAGCCATGGTAGGGTATGAGTCTTTACTTCGATCTGGGAAAACATGGAAGAATTTTAAGCAAATGAAAAACATTATCTGTCTTATGTTTGTTCATTTTTAAATCACACTATGGCTACTCAGGGAAGAGTAAGTTTCCAGAGAGCTGGGTTGATTAAATGAGAGGTAAGTCAAGAAATTATTTCAATAATCCAGGAGAGCAACCGTCTTTAAGTTAGGGAGAAATGGAAAGGACATGGTGAGAAGAGATGGTGTCCAAATATCCTCCAACAGCATGTGTTGATGTGGAGTGTAAGAAATAGGAGACATGGTGAGTTTTCTGGCTCTTCAATCTATAGGCTCACTGCAGCTGCTGTTTGCTGAGACATGGAAGATTGGGGGGAGGACAGTATAGGGCTCAGGGAGTTAGAAGCAGGAGATTAAGAAGTCCATTGTGGCATCATCCCCAGCCCTGTCGCAGACTGCTTGCAGGTCCCTCTCCTTCCTGCCTACCTCCATTCCCTGGGGTCTCTTCCAAACCTTGCAGCAGACCCATATTTCCTTCCTCATTCCATCCTTTTGTGCAGCCAAAGACCCTGAATGGCCACACTGGGCCTGAGCTCTAGTAGATGATTTTCACTCTTTCTGTATCTCTAGTTTCATTCCCAGCCCTGGAGCAGACTATCAGTCTCAATATGTTTATCATTTATATATAGGATAGCTACTGATTTTCATGTGTTAATTTTGTTTTGTATCCTAGAAAGAGTTGGACAGCTGTAGAAGTTTCCTAGTGGAGATTTTAGGCTCTTTTATGTATATGTCATATCATCTGCGGCGGTGGTGGCGCACACCTTTAATCCCAGGACTCGGGAGGCAGAGCCAGGTGGATCTCTGTGAGTTCGAGGCCAGCCTGGGCTACCAAGTGAGTTCCAGGAAAGGTGCAAAGCTACACAGAGAAACCCTGTCTCAAAATAATAATAATAATAATAATAATAATAATAATAATAATAATAATAGACTGCTTCTTTTCCCACTTGTATCCCCTTAATCTCCTTCAGTTGTCTTAATTGCTTTAAGTAAGACTATATTGAATAGGTATGGACAGAGTGGACAGTCTTATCTTGTTCCTGATATTTTAGTGGAAATTCTTTGAGCTTCTCACCATTTTAGTTTATGTTGGCTTTGGGCTTGCTGTAAACTGCCTTTATTATGTTGAGGTAGGCCTTTTGTATCTGTGGTCTCTCTAGGACTTTTATCATGAAGGAGTGTTGGATTTATCAAAGGCCTTTTCTGCATCTAATGAGATGGTCATGTGTCTTTTGTCACTCAGCTTGTTTATATGGTGGATTACACTTACTGATTTACCTATGTTGAACCATTCCTGCATCTCCTGGATGATGCCTACTTGATCGTGGCAAATAATATTTTGGATGTGCTCTTGTATTTAGTTTGCAAGCATTTTACTGAGAATTTCTGCACCTATGTTCATAAGAGAAATTGGTCTGTAATTTTCTTTCTTTGTTGGGTCTTTGTGTGGTTTAGGTATCAGAAAAATTGTAGCCTCTTGAAAAAAACCAGGCATTGTTCCTTTGGCTATTATTTTTGTGGAATAATTTGATGAGTATTGGCATTAATTCATCTTTGAAGGTCTAGTAGAATTCGGCAATGCATCTAGCCCTGGGCTTTTTTTTTTAATTACTGCTTCTGTTTCACTGGGGGTTATAGTTCTGTTTATCTGGTCTTGGCTTAATTTTGGTGTGTGGTATCTATCAAGAAATTTATCTATTCCTTTTAGGTTTTCTGTTGACAAATTGCTAAATGGTCTTATTAAATAAAAAACATGGAGCCAGATATAGGGGTGAAAACCTGAGAGATCAGAGGAATAGGAAAAGCCACAAACTAACCTCACCTTATTGACACCTCCATCTCCAAAGAGAACTACTTCCTGTCTACCCACGCCGATATACCTTTCTGTTCTGCTATCTCATTTGCTCTCTGTTCAGCTACATCACTTCCTCTTCCTGCCCAGCTCTGTCACTTTCTGTCTGTCTGTAAAGACCTCCAGACCTCTATGGTTAGTGCTGGGATTAAAGGTGTGTGTTCCCACACTTGGCTCTGTTCTCAGGATGGCTTTGAACTCACAGAGATCCAGACAGATCCCTGCCTCCTGAGTGATAGGATTAAAGGCCTGTGCTACCATTGCCTGACTTCTATGTCGAATATAGTGGCTGGCTTTTTCCTCTGATCCTCAGATAAATTTTATTGGGGGACACAGTATGTTGGGGTACACAATACATCACCACAGTTTTCCAGTTTGGTGCAGAACAGATTTTTGAAGTATATCCTTATACTACTCTGCATTTGGTTGGTGTGTATAGTGATGTCCCCTCTTTCCTCTCTAATTTCATTGATTTGGGTCTTCTTTCTGTGCCTTTTAATTAATTTGGATAAGGGGTTTCTCAATCTTATTGATTTTCTCAAAGAACCAACTCTTCTTTTCATTGATTCTATGTATTGTTTTATTGCTGCTGTTGTTACTGTTCCTATTTTATCGATTTCAACCCTGAGTTGGTTACTTCTTGCAGTCTACTCCTTTTGGGTGTTATTTCTTCTTTGTAGTCTAGAGCTTTCATATGTGCCATTAAGATGCTAATATGAGATCGCTCCACTTTTTTATGTGGGTACTTAGTGTTATGAACTTGCCTCTTCATTGTATCCCATAAGTTGGGATATGCTGTGTTTTATTTTCATCAATTCTCAAAAGTTTTTAATTTTCTTCTTAATTTCTGTACTTACCCATTTTTCATTCAGTAGTGAGTCTTTCCATTTCCATGTGCTTGTATACTTTCTATTGTTAATATCCAGCTGTAATCCATAATGGTTAGATAGGATGCAAGGAGTTATTTCAGTTTTCTTGTACTTGTTGAGACTTGCTTTGTGTCCAAGTATATGGTCAAATTTTGAGGAAGTTCTATGAGCTCCTAAGGAAGTATATTCTTTTGTGTTTGGGTGAAATGTTCTGAAAACATCTGAAAGGTTCATTTGATTTATGACATTATTTAACTCTAGCATTTCTCGATTTAGTTTTTATCCGGTGAAAGCTGGGTATTGAAGTCAGCCTCTATCACTGCGTGAGGGTCAATATATAATTTTAGCTGTAATGGTGTTTCTTTTGTGAATTTGTGTACCCTTGTGTTTGGTGCATAAATGTTTAGAATTACAATATTCTCTTGGTGGATTTTTCACTTGACGAGTATGTAATGACCTTCCCTGTCTATTCTAATTAGTTTTGGTTTGAAGTCTGTTTCATCAGATATTAAAATGGCTACACTGGCTTGCTTCTTGGGTCCATTTGCTTGGAATATCTTTTTCCATCATTTTATCCTGATATCCTTTTATCCTTAATAGTAAGGTATATTTCTTGTATGCAGCAAAAAGATGTATCCTGTTTTCTAATCCATACTGGTAGTCTGTGTCTTTCTTTTTTTTCTTTTTTGTTTTTGTTTGTTTGCTTGTTTGGTTTTTTGAGACAGGGTTTCTTTGTGTAGTTTTGGTGCCTGTCCTGGATCTCGCTCTACCAGGCTGGCCTCGAACTCAGAGATCTGCCTGCCTCTGCCTCCCGAGAGCTGGGATTAAAGGCGTGTGCAACCACTGCCTGGCAGTCTGTGTCTTTTTATTGGGGAATAGAGGCCATTAATATTAAACATTATCAATGAGCACTGTTTATTGATTCCTGTTATTTTGTTGTTATGTCATGGGTTTTCCCCCCTCTTTTAACTTACTGATTGGGACTATTTCCTTGTGTTTTCTTGGGTATGGGTAGCCTTTTCAGGTTGAAGTTTTCCTTCTAGTGCCTTTGGTAATGCTGGATTTGTAGAAAGATATTGCTTAAATTTGGTTTTATCATGGAATTTTTTTCTTTGTCTATTGTGATTGATACTTTTGCTGGATATAGTGGTCTGGGCTGGTATCTGTGGCTGAGAGGAATAGAGATGAGCTAGGAGATAAGGTTGAGAGTGGCTTTAGAAAAGAGCTAAGGGGATCCTGTCCACACCAAGAGGAGATTCTGAAGGAGTTGGTGGTGTGCTGGGGAGAGAGGATCCTGCAAGCAGGTTGCAGTAAAACAAAGAATGATCTGCAAAGACGTGAATGAAAGGGCTAGGGGGACTCATGTGTTAGAGTCTCCAGTGACAGAGTTGAGGTGGGAGGAGAGGCACCAGTAAGCAGGCTGTTACCAGGCTGAGGGCGAGAATGAGATCATAATGAAGGACAGGAAGGATAGTGTGACTCACCTACCTGAGTCCCTGACAGATGTGGCCACGGAGGATCTTGGGCAGGGAGTGTTTCTAGGTATTATATCTGCAGTTGACACAAAGGAGTGGGAATGGGCTAGAAGGGAGGGCTGAGAGGGTCCACAGAAACGAGGAAAGCTGGGCCCCACATCAAGGTTTCAGGGAGCCTCCAGGGAATGGAGGTAGAGGAACCTGCAAGCAGTCTGCTCCAGGGCTTAGGAGGAGACTGGAGAGGTTGTAATGGAGGTCAGGAGGGAGAGCAAAAATCGCCTACCTCATAAACAGCTATTTAGAAGGCAATTGGACAGGAACATCTTGTTCATTTAGCAGAACAATAGCAATAGCTTCCCCACTGTGACCTCCCCAGCTATAAGCTTTCACCAGGCTTGCAGTACCAGGCACGAGTTCCCTCCTATGAAAGGGGCACCAAATCCAAACGGAAAACAGTTGGTTATCCCTATAACGGACTTGCTACTTGTAACAGTGGGCTGACCTTGCCTGGTCAGTCAGTATTCTTGCACATAGTAAGACCATTGATGACAATTTTCCTAAAGAAGCAGTGGGAAGGGGCTTGGACCTGCCTAGGCTCAGTGTGCTGGGCTCTGCTGACTCCCCATGGGAGACCTTGATTTGGGGAATGTGGGGATGTGGGGATGCAGGGTGGCTTGGGAGAGAGGGCTGGGGGGTGGGAGGAGGGAGGAGGGGGGATCTGTGGGTGGTATGTGAAGTGAGTAGAAAATTTCTTAATAAAGAAAAATGAAAAGAAAAAAGAAGCTTTTCTACTACCTTTCAGCACTCTGAGGGCTAGCCAACAGGGAAGAACCTTCCAATCAAGTTCCATCTTGATTTCTTTCGCACGTGACAAAGACACGTTTCATATTTAGTAATAGTATCTTGCTGACTGGTGCTGGTGGGCCACTAAGAGCAACGGCAATTGCCCATATTGTTTTCAGTTTATGATAATCTGTTATGTCAACTAGTAAAAGCCAAGAAGGGTGAATTTGGGCTTTAAAGTTCAAGAAAATTAGTTGTCTCTTTAAAAGAAAGTGAGTCGGTATTTCCCATGGTCTTAAATAATCCTTCAGAATGATGGGTTAGGAAACAAATGTGCTTCTATTTATCTATCTGTACTTCAACAGATTAAACATGTAAACAAAACATCTCCCTACATGTCTAAGACACTAATAAATTCAATTGTTAATCCACCTAAAAGTGCAAATCCAAGAAAATTTTAAAGACAATCATGGTGTTTCAAAGGGAACACCAAAATTCTATGTGCTTTGTGATAGTGTCATAATTAAAAAACACATGCTTTCTTCAGTCATCCAATATTTTACATGGTATACTTATAATAACAAAATATTAACAGTATTAGAAGGGGGTGTGATGCCACACACTTACACGTCCAGCCTTTAGGGACTGAAGCAGGAGAATTTCAATTCAAGGCCCATCTGGGCTACACAGTAGGAATCTGTGCCATATACCAAACAGTAAGAATAAATATATATTAGGCCTCAGTTTACAAAGTACTTTCATTCCACCACCATTTTTAAGAGAAACTGTGACTAATCTGGTGCATCGTTACAGGTCATTAAGCTATTTTTTTTCAAAGAGTACACTTATTAGAACAA
Organism: Peromyscus attwateri; assembly: GCA_902168425.1. Lineage (NCBI taxonomy): Eukaryota > Metazoa > Chordata > Mammalia > Rodentia > Cricetidae > Peromyscus > Peromyscus attwateri. Next base: position 7,488 of record CABHPP010130140.1, on the reverse strand, counting down.
ATAGCAGCTTAGCTATACCTGACTTCTGCTGCAAGCTCTAGCCTTGGAATGGTTGTACATTGTCATTTGGTCTGGAAATCATCGGAGGCGGGCCACCCCTTCTGGAAGCAATGGGCTGCAGTTCTATGGCTCTAGCTCCCACGCTGGAGACAAAGGGTTATAATCTATTTCAATCATAGATTTGTTATGAAATTCCAGTGAGCTTCATCTCACATTGTTAGGCAGAGAAAATGAAATAGAAATTCCAATTGGTGTTAGGTATAAAATGTAACCCTAATAAAATGCCTCTCATAGCTGCATGATAAAATTCTATTCCTTCTTTGCAGGTTATTCAGATAACACCTCCTCCATTATGCCTTCTATTTGCCCATCAGATGTGCCTGGTGATAATATCCTCCTTCCACTCGGTGCGATGCCTCCTCTGAGGTGAGATACTCTATACTCGGGCAGAAATTGAGGTCATATAGACAGGAACTTCCCAATTCATTTTTTTTCTTGTTTTCTTCTATTTTTGAGATTAACATAATTACCACATTTCTCCCCTTTCCTGCATCCAAACTGTCCCATAATATTTCTCTCTTTTAAATTCATGGCCTCTTTTTTCATGAACATTACATGCATATATGTATATACATATATAATCTTAAATACAAGATGCTCAGTCTGCACACTGTTACTTGAACATATGTTTTCAGGGATGACCATTTGGTACTGAATAACCAGTTGGAATGTTCTTGCCTGGAGAAGACTATTTCTCCCTCTCAGCATTTCCTAGTTGCCTATAGTTCTTTGGGTAGGGTTGAGGCCTTGTGGGCTTTTCCCTGTCTCTTTTGAAATGTCTATTGGTATCATGTTGATGAGACTTAGGTCAGAAAGAGTGTTTCTTTTTTTCAGGTATGTAGCCACTGGTAAGTTGCCCATGATCCAATAAATAACCCCACACAGTAAATATTCCCACACTCATGGGGGAAAAAAGCATCACTGACCTGCCTCACTATCCTCACAGGCCTTCCACGAGCCTCCAGAACATGGTTGCCCTCCTCTGATTTCTTAACATCCAGATGCAGCTCCTCATTCTCAAATATGGAACTTGACTGTGTGCCTACATTCTGATAAACCAGACCTCAGAGATAACCCTTAGGGAAACTCAGAGACAGAAAGAAGAAAAGTGGAGGGGGTAGTTCCTACACCAGATTTGTACACAATTGTGATTCATTCCGCAGCCCATATAAGGTATGTGTCACACTGTACTTCAGCTGAGGCTCAGAGAGATTAAGTAAGTTTTCCAAGACCTCACATATACTTGAGTACATAGCCTGGATTCTGAACATGTGTGAGGTTCTGAGGTTCAGGCTGTACAGTGTGTAATGTAAAAATGTAGCTCTAAACCAGGACAACCATGTTCCCTTTAGGGCACAACACTATCCCTTAGGATGATCCCAATAACTGAACTTTCAAACTGCTTTATGAGCAATATACATATCCTGAGAAAGAATTAATACATCCCCTGGGTCTCCCATTTAGATACATTTGAGTTGGACACAAGAATAAAGAAAAAAGATCAAAAGGGGAGAAAAGAAATGAGTTGACTAGAACAGATAACATTTGGGACTTTTTTTTTTCAGACAAATTCAATAAAGATGTCTGCTTCTGTTACCTAAAATCAACGTGAAAAGTTTGCCCCTCCCATTTCCAGCGCCTTTGTATAGCGCACATAATCGAACTTTATTTACTCTGGCAAAGACTCCTTTCAATGTTTTTATAATATTCAAAACAAGCTTTATTTTATCCTTAGCAACCATAAGCAGAACTTCAACAATTCTCTACACATTTCGCTATTTTAGGGAGAAAGTTCCATGAAATGCTAAAGACCTTGATTATTAGAGGGATAAAAGAGTCATGCTTTGCTCTGGTAGAGCAAAACCTTGGCAGGGTCAGAGCCATCTTCGAAGAGCAGCAGTGAAGTTTCCACTCCGCTGTCTCAGATGAATGGCTCTCATTTTGCCGTGTGCTTATCCTCAGTAAGGATGCCAGATTGATTCAAGTTATTTGTAATGCCTTGAAGGCAGAGGATGTTGTAGCATCAAGAGTTCCCACAACACACTATTGCTTTTCTAAGGGAGAATCTTGTCATGAAAACATAAATGTCAACAGAAAGTATACCTCTTCTTTTCACATATTAATATTGCTCGAAAATAAGTAAAGGTATCTATCAGAAATGCCCAATGCCTGTGTGCATTTTCTTTTAAGATTTTTATTGTTATATATGTGTATATGTGGTGTGTGTGTGTGTGGTGTGTGTGTGTGTATGAGTGCAGTGTCATCAAAGGCCAGAAGAGGGAGTCAAAACCCCTGGAGCTAGAGTTATAGGCAGTTTGTGAGTCACTTGACATGGATGCTAAGAACTCTTGGTCCTCTGGAAGATCAGCAAGCTCTTGTAACCATGGAGCCATCTCTACAGCTCCCTTACATGTGTTTTCTAGCCTGCAGGTGGACAGCAAAACCTCCTTCCATTCTTGATTCCAAGTCTCAGACCACAGCAGCAAACTATAAAAAACATCTATCTGCAACTTTTGGAGTTGGAAATTACAATTAAAAAAATCTATTTTCTTCATCATCACAAAATAGCATCAAGAAATCAGTGAGGAGATACTTACGTTTGACAGATGTGAGATTCTGGAATTCTTTTCTCTTTACCTGTCGTGTTGGTGGCTAAATGAAGGTTTTAAAAAAAAAAAGCACGTTGGGGGTAGGGAAGATAGTTCTGTCAGTAAAATTCCTGCCATGAAAGCGTGGGGACCCAAATTCAAATTCCCAATATCCATATTAAAAGAGCATGGCATGGTAGCATGCGTCTATATTCACAGTGGTAGAGCAAGGGGTCAGAAAGATTTTTAGTCCAAAACTATTTCTCACGAGAGGAAGTGAAATGTTCATCCACACAGACCCTGTGTGTGGACTCTGTCTCAGGAAATACTGGTCAGGGTGGCACATGGTGACTTTTCCAGTAGAAGACATACTCATTTCTTTTGGCTAGTGCTGGAAGCCTGCATGGAGGTAGTCAGGACTGCTGAATTAATGTGACCGGGTGAAGATTGGGACCCTCACGGAAGTCAAGCTCCTTTATTAAAGGGGGTATGAGGAAGATGACTAGAACTGAGCACAGCTCAGGACTCAGGACCACAGGGGGAGCCACAATGGATGAAGCACAGGGGAGCTGTAGGTGATAAAAGAAGGACAGCGGATCTGACCTTTCAGTGTTGATCTCAGCCTCTACGTGAACGGGTTTTATCTTACTCCTAGTCAGACTTCCACTGTTTCCTCAAACCACTGAGTGCTCCACCCTAAGAAAGACATTCATATCACCCCTCTAAGCCTCAGAGAATAGCACGGAAGAAGAAGCAAGAGAATATAAGAAGCAGGAGATAATGAGAAGGGTGAGCAAACGCTCTCTTCTGAGCACGGCGCAGCCGCTGCCATCATGAACCCACCACAGCTGTGGTTGTCTGCACATGACTGGAATTGCCGTGGCAAGTTATGAGTGGAGGAGGCGTTCATGGAGTCCTTCCCCTCTCTGCTGAACTCTCGGCGAGTAGGAGATTCTGAGGAGGGAGAAGGAGGGAGAGTCATTATCTTTAGATGTGTGTGGCATGGTGAGCCCAGCAAGCTTGATTAGGAATCTCTACACCCATGGTTACACTGACGACCCTGCTTAAACTTAGAGTGTCACGAAACAAAACAAAAAGACATGACCATGGGAAAGGGACCAGTTGGGGGAGGAAGGGTTGTTGGCAGGATTGGGGGAAAGATAAGAAGGGATGCAGGTGGGAGTAATCAGAATGCATTATTTACATGAAATAAACTGTCAGACAATCAATTTTACTGACAAAAATAAGGAATAGTCTTCGAAGTATTTTATAACCTCCCATAAATTTTAAATCATCTTGCCTTCCTCAATGTTAGCTGAAGTTGAGGTATAGAAACATAAAGGAAGAAGTCAATCTGGCTAGATGAAAGGGAATGGTAAGTGGGCAAAAAAAGAAGCTCTGGGAAGAGCAGCCCAAAGGCACTGGCTGGCTGGGTGGGTGACCCCCCAAGACCTGGGCCCCAATGGGACCAATCACATGAGCACATCTGACAGAAGTCCAAGCACCAAGCCAGGACAGCCAGGGCTATGTGCTGAAAACCTGCCTCAAAAAAAAAAAAAGGCTAAATTATAACCTACACATTAAATTAAAGCTGAATAATAATCTACACATCAAATGCCATGTTTTGTTTATCCATTGTTTATTCATTTACCTGTGAACGGATTTCTTCTTGGTTGCTTTCAACTACAGTGAGTAATGCAGCTGTTGTCTTTCCACAGAGAGACATGAGTATCTGAGGCCTGGCTTGAAATTCTTTGGGGAATAAATATAGATGTGAAGTAAGTATAAATATGTATGAAGAAATCATATGGTAATTCCCCATTTAGCTTTGTGAGGAGGCGCCATACTGTATCCGGCAGCTGGTGCATCTCTCCCCATCCGCATCAGCAATGCACAAGGGTTACAATTTCTCCCCACCCTGGCCAGCACTTGTTACTTTTTATATATAGTAGCTATCCTGATTGTTTTTGCAGTGTCTTTTTTTAATGCTATTCCAGTGATGCCGGGTAAAATAAAACCTACTGAAGAGTTTTCGGTTGACTGAATAAGTGTCCCGTGGAAGGCAATCAGCAAATATCGATCCCTCTCTTGCTCCCTTGGATTTTTACTGATGTTCAAAGAAAGAACAGGGAAGGTTAAGCTGTGGAGATGTGACACAGAGCTGACCTGAACTTCTGTTTTGTTCTACCTCTAGATCTCACAGCAGATGTCCAAAGTTTCCTCCACCATCAGGTCTAAATAGCACTACACCTGCATCCAGCTTTCCACTCAGATTTACTACTCAGCACCTCTATTAGTAAACAAACAAGGGCAGCTGTAATACCCAAGGAATCGGGAGAGATTATACTTAAAATTACATCTCTCCTAGCATTTACTTTATTATTGAGTCACTCCAAAGTTTGTTTGTTGTTTTCAGTTACCTTGATAAAATGCTATGATAGCCCTAAAATTCTGAAACTTGACAAGAGAGGCAACAAAATAATTCACAAACAGAATAAGCATACAATGCCTTAGAAATGCTTTCAGAGACAAATTTAAGAAGCATTTGCTCGGTTTCTTTCTCCTCACAGTTAAAAACCATGACTTAGTTCATCATCTGAACCCTTGTATGTCCTTTGTAATGCTGGATGTCTGCAATGATTACTGAGCTGCTGACAGAATCCACGGATGACCCCAGGAACCACAAACCAATCAGTCAGCTATACAATGTCTAAGTGTTAGCAACAAAACACTGAACAATTGCCTTGTAATGAAACAAATCAAACTACATTAAAGAATCAGTGCTCTTGCTAGACAATCTAAAATGCACCCCACAAACATAGATCAATGAAATATTAGAAAATCCAAACCAGTTGTGGCTCACAGCTGTGCATCTGTCCTATGGTATCATGATGTGGCAAATTAAAACTAACCAACTCTTAAAAACTGGTTTTCAGAAGAAACTCAAACATATTTGTGAAAGCAAACAAATCTTGCAATTTTCAATTTGCTTTAATCAAGCTATTTACAAGCATCATATACTCCTGTATACAACTGAAAAATTTCAACACCCTCAGGTTTAAGTAAAACTCTAAAAACCACTTGTGATTGTAGACTTCACTGCCCTGTGTGGGCTTTGTTTTCTTCCCTTTCTGGGTGTCACAGATTCTGTGATTAAACCCATTAAGTAATTTTATGTGTATTGGCCAAGTGGGAAAGTTCTCTCTAAAGGACTGCCAAGTAGGCTGAGGTCTACAGCAAAGCAGCATAAACTTTAAAATATACATGATCACCTGAGTTCCTCATTGAAATGTTGGTTCTGATTCGTTAAGACCTCAGTTCTAACACACTCCCAGTAGTGCCCAGGCTGCTAGCCTTGTCCTCAGGGGAGCAATAATGTACGTGGATGCTAGCCAACAAATGAAAAGTAAACGTAGCTGTGAATTAGGTCAATTCAAGGACTCAAGAAAAGGACAACATTGCTGAGATATACAAGTACCAATTTAATTGAAATATTTAAAAGATCTGCTCAGAGTCCCATAAAAAATGTATTGGGGGGCTAGAGAGATGACTCAGCAGCTAAAAGTCCTTGCTGCTCTTCCAGATGACCCAAATTTTGATCTCAAAATCTGTGTCAGACAATGTCCAACTACCTGCAACTCCAGCTCCAGGGGATCTGACACCTTCTTCTGGACTCCACCAGAATGCACACATACATGCTAATAAAAATAAATCTTTTTAAAGAATGTATTAGGGCCAGTGACTGTGTAATATATTTATCTATAGTCCAGGATTTGGGATACTGATGTATGAGATTCACAAGTTTGGTTCTACATAGTATGAGTCAAAGAAGAAGAGGAGGAGGACATGGAGGAGGAACAGGAGGGTAAGGAGGAAGAGGAGGAGGAGGAGAAGGAGAACAACACTAATACAAAAAAACTTAGCAACCTGGATATTTAATCCAATACTTGAGAAGCAGAGGCCGGAGGATCTCTGAGTTCCAGGCCAGCCTGGGTCTACATAGCAAGTTCCAGGCTAGCCAGGGCTATATAGTGAGAATCCTAGCTCAAAAGCAAAAATCTTAGCAAAAGAAGAGTAGTTTAATTAACAGTCTTAGGCAAAGTGGAGATCATGTTGGCCTGAAGAAAGAGGAAAGGAAAATGGGGATAATGGCATAGTGAGTGAAGAAAACACTTGGGGAAAGCTTGCCCGTGAAAGAAGGAAGATGGCATAGATGGTAGAGAGGTTTACAGAATCCTGGGAAGAGTTTCTCCACAACACAAGATAAGTTTCATAAAAATGAAAGATTTGTGTTTAGACACCGACCAAGCATCAGGAGAGAGCCAGAGATGTCGAGAAGAAATAGAAAAGCAATGAGGGGAGTCTCTAAAGAGCCAGGAAAGGAAGGAGCCAGGGAATTACGAGTCCCTTTGATTATAAGAGGGAAGACCGGCTGCACCTGCCGGGGTAGAGACTTGTGGGGACAGACAATGCCATGCCTAAGCGAACTTCGCACTTCCAGACGTACTTTGTTGTACAGGACCTAACACAGTCACCCTGGTTACCCACATTTCACACAGGAGGAAAGGGCAGAAGAGAGAATACCGATGCATGAGGTCACAGAGAGGGATTCTACTCTGTCCATGCCACATCTCAGGCCTTCAAACTTATTCCACCAGAATTACAGATGAGATGTAACAAAATGCCAGTTAATACCTCTTAAGATCTTGAAAATAAGAATACCCTTAGTTACTTATTTTATTCATCAACAAGCACAGCACAAATCAGGGGGTCGGCAGCACAAAGTATTTTGTTATATAAATCATTAGGCACGTTAGAGAGTCTTCTACCTTTCTGTTTA
>CABHPP010130139.1:0-25771 GCA_902168425.1 Peromyscus attwateri | reverse complement strand
GAACAGATTGTTAATAAAAATAATAAAGAGAAATAAAGTTAATAAAGAGAAATGTTAAAATCATGGGAACATTAAAAACAAAAGTATAATATAAACTATTTAAGATGGGTAATTTAAAAATAGAGCAAATCCATTGTAAAGTTTATCATCAAAACTTGGAAAAGAATTTTAAAAGTTGCATGTAATTACATCTACTAAAACACTTATATATTGTAGATTTTCCCCACAAGTCAAACTCTAACTTAACATAAATTTCCAAAGATTGTTTTTTACTTTAAGGAAGTATTAACATTGATCTTAAATAGACAGTGATGGAAAGGGAGGTAAAGTGCAACCTGTTTTCATATGTCACTAAAATCATTTTTCAGAACACATAGACAGCACCAACAATAGCATGACTATCGGGTGTCCTCCATAAACATAGGTGGATTCTTATAAAGTGTATTATGGATTATAAATTAATATGTGTGGTTTATACTGAGGTAAAGATATGAATAGATGCATGAAGAAGCTTCATCCTAAGTATGTCCCCGGAAAAATAATACCAAATATAACTTAATGGCAGTTTTTAAAAGTTACTTTAATAAGTTCCATGACTATGTTTTGAAAACTTGGCTTGGGGCTGGAGAGGTGACTCCGTGGTTAAGAGTACACATTTCCTTGACAGAAAATAGAAACTGCTTCTGGGTAGCCATGTCAGGCTGCTCAGAATTGTCCATACTTCCAACTCCAGGGGATCTGAACCCTTTCCTAAACCTTAGAGACATTGCACTAAAGTATAAAAATCCACAGTCAAAAGCACATTTACTTTTAATATAAGTAAATTAAATCCATTTAAAGTTTGGCTAATGTTGTTAAATGATTGAATCTTATTTGTGGAAGAAAGACCATATAAAATACTGACAAAATATGATCTATATCAGAAAGTATTTGAAGTTTCAATGGAATGATAACACTTGCTATACACTAAGAGAAAGTAACAAGCAGAGTGTCTTAAAATTGTCTCATAGCCACCATCATTTCTACATACCAATGAAGTGTGAGTTAGGCCTCTGATAATCAAAAACAAATCAAAAATATTGAACTTTGTGCTACAGTCCTGGCAGGGCACTTTGAATGAAATTAAAGAAGTAAAGTATTCATTACTGATAAAATAATCATATCTTTATATTACTAAAATAAATTCAGAGATTTCTCACAATAAATAATGAAGGTTAATCAACTTTGAGTAGATATACAAAATTGGTTTTATTTATGTAAGCTAAATTTACATTTTAGGAAAATATGATTTCTGTTCATAAAACTTAAACATATCTAAATATATTTAACAACATTTATATTTTATATTCATAGCAGCTTTATACATTTTTTATCATAACTTTTTTATTGAATCTTGGGAATTTCACATCATGAACCCTAATTCCACTCAGCTCCCAGTCCCTCCATATTCTCCCCTCACTCCTGCAGTGCCCCTGAGAAGAATATTTAAAAAGAAAATCAAACCAAAACAAACAAACATCAAAACCAAAAAGACAACAAAAAAGTTATTCAAGGAAAAATCACTTACATCATTAAATATATTATCATGAGGAAATTTAAATATGTAAAATATTTCATTGTTAACTGTAATCTTAACAAATTCTCAATTAAAATATTATAAAGTTTTGTTTACTTGGTTTTGTCTTAAGGTTACTATGAGAAATTTGCCAGTTCATTGTGCTATTAAATGTGTACATATTTGCAACGGACTTAGAGACACAGTCTTGAACAAAGTTGATTACCCCCAATAACTTTGCCATCACTACATATAGTTTTATGCTAATTAAATGTGTGCCGCTGCCACAAAACTGGAACCTTCTATTTTTTTTCAACACCATCCCTTTGATGAGCTTCTTCTTAGTCTTCCAATCAGTTTCATCAGAACTCTCTGCTAACACTTTTTATATTACCAGTTGACAAACAACCACATTGAAAGTGTTTGTTTTCTGTGTCTTCTCAGACTGTGAACTCCTCAAAGACATTGACCACTGCAGTTAACCATCCTCAACCATAACAATCTGTAGAATGCATTGGATAGGAGAAGACAACTAAAATAGCACCAGTGAGGTCATCAAAATCCCAGATGGATACATCAGACTCACCTCCTATGTCTGGACGAAGTTTGTTATCATAACCTTGAAGTAATGAGTTGAGAATTTGTGTGATGTCTCCTTCATGAATTTTTGGTGCCAAGACCCATGTTTTATTCATAGTTAAATCTTCATCATCTTCATCGTCTGTTTTATCAACACTAAATGATTCAAAGAGAACGTTGTGTAGTAAAAGTTTCATCAAAACCTATACATTTAAATATATAAGTTATTTCAAAATTATTCTAACATATGGTAGTATGATCACAGAAAAAAACATATATATATATATATATGTATATATATAGTACTTTAAATTGTATTAATAAGGTAGTATTAAAATAAGAAACACATTAAAAATTTAAAAAATAATATATATGCTAAAGCAAATATTGAAAACATCTCAAAAAAGATTTTCTGATTATCAGATCAAGACAGGGACACTTGCCTTCTTAATATATTTTTAAGGAACACAAAGAACCTTGAGTTCTAAATATTAAGAATTTAGTTTCTAAGTGAGAAACTGAATGCCATAGGAAACAGATAAACATAAATCGCTTTACCCACAAAACTGGGAACACAAGTACAACAATATTTTAATATTTCCTACTCCAGCTTATGTTCTTTTTAAAAATGTTTATTGATTCTTATTGCTTCTTTTTAATTTTATAAAGCATATTATAAAACTTTGCAAATAAATAAAAATATCACACACTAAGGTTAACCAGATATAAAGTCAATACAACTCAGTGAACTTCTATACAGTTTGAACCGTCATTCACAGCAGAAGCTGTGTAGCTTGACATTAAATTTTATACTTTCAGTAACATATATATTTTGGGCATTTATCCCCCACCAAAACCAAAACCAAAAACTCAAAGACAGAATTAGAACTTGACAAACAATTAGCTTTATATCTTTTCTCCTAAGTTATGCCCATTACCTACGTTCAGTCCCTACTCATCTCCTTACCTTTCTTCTTCTCTTTTCTTCATGTTATACTGTACCTATATGTACATTTGCTTACATCTATACATAGAAACGCAGCTACATCCATAATAAGCATGTGGATTCAGTTTATTAACGAGTAATTGTAGAGACATTGAAGACAGATACACATTTATAGATATTAGATATATTACAAATAGATAGTAGTTTCTTTATCACAAAAATTTAATCACCACATTCTTTTTTTAGAATATATATAATATTAACTTTTTTTTCAAATTTTACATAGGGATGACAATTTCCCTTCCCTCCTCTCTTCCAGTTCCCTCCCTCTGACTCCCATATACTCCCCTCTCCATCCACTCCTCCTCAATCTCCATTTAGAAATGGGCAGGCCTCCCATGGGTTTGAACAAAGTTGAGGCAAGATTGAGTTCCTCCCCCTGCATCAAGGCTAGTGATGTAAGCCAGCTAAGTGCCAGTACTGATTTTACTGCTAGGAGACTTACAAACAGACCAAGCTACACAATCATTCCATTGTTACTCGATGAAAATCTTTCTAGACTTGGTGACAGACCCTATTTTATTGTCTTTAGTTATTCAGTGAAAAAGGTCTAAAATCTAAGCTTAATATTGACAAACTCAAGGAAATTAACTATTCTAAATTACATCAATTTCATTTTAGTATATTTAAACGATTATGCACTATTACTTCACATTTATTCCTATCACCATGAAATGTTAGAAAATGTGCACCCTTTCTCGTATATTGAACTTGTGTATTTATAGATTGTGTGTTAAGTGTTGTCTGATGACTCATGAATAAAATTTTGGTCTTCAGTCTGTGGTAACACAGAAAGTTAGTATGATCTTTAAAGATGGCTTCTAATGATGCAAAGTTAGGTAACTGGAATAGGCTTTTGAAAGGCATGTTGGGACATCATTCTCTTTGTCTTCTGATCTTCTTGCTTCCAGACTTCCAGGAGGTAAGCAAGTTGTCCAGTCTTGCCTTTACCTTTCTGACATGTGGCTATACCTACCCAACATAATGGGACCAACAATGATGGGATGAAACCTCCAAAATCATGGACTAAAATGAGATTTTCTCCACATACATTGTATCAATTGTTTTTCACAGTACATAAAGCTGAATAATGCAACGTTAATATAATAAGTCAAAGCTTAATTTTACAGAATTTTATTTCTTAGCTCATTTCCTCAGTGATTCTGATATTTTGAGCATATAATGAGTTTTTTTTTTCCTTTTCAATGTCTGTTTGTTCTTCTCTATCCAGAAATACTTATCAGCCCACTAGCTTCTGATTTGACTATCCATTCTGCAAGTGGATTACACAAATCTTGGCCTCTTAAAGTCATATTTGACCCTTTAAATGATTTCGAACAATAAATCATTCATCACTGCCAAGCAGACAGTTTAATATCATACAAATGTGCAATGCTAGATGACTATTTACACTTAAGCCCACTCCATCTGTTCAGTCTAAGAACAAGGGTGGAATGGACAAGCCACACCTGAACTATAGTGGTCAAGTAGCCTAGGTCTGTAAGCCATAGATATATTTCAAACTAGTTTGTTACCACAATACTTAACATTGTATTTTCTTATTGTATGTATAGGAAAGTGTATTTGACTTTCATTCCCTATTTTAGGAAACAAATGGACGTGTACTAGTTACTCTTCCCTTGGACTGACTTACCTAAACTCTCATCGGTCCCTCTCACCAATGCCCCACCAAATCAGCAGGCAGCCTGAGTAAGCTCTTTGCCCTTCCATTTTATCTCTTTTAAATGATGATGAAAATAAAATAAATAGGACGCACTCTTTGTACAACCTCAAGAAATATGCTTTGTAGAGTCGTAAGGCCATTGCCAGGCCACAGTGCCATGTTTCTGCCACATTATCTGTATTCTATTACATTATAGCCTGAGAAAATCCCCTGAGGAATTAGTCAGTTTGACCCATGAAATATCGGTGGTCCTGAGATTCTGACACTTGCACTGCTCAGTAAAGACAATGAAATACTGCTTTAATTGTGGGAAATTTTAAATGAAGATGAAGGCTTTCCACCACACTTCAAATAATGCAATAGCTATCACAAATGATCCATACATATGTAGTTACTAGAATTTCACAAAGTATTTCACTTCTTGAATTGTTTTTAAAGTATTTAGTACATTCTGCTCATAGAACCCTGTGGTGATATATTATTTATAATCTAGGAAATAAAGCTTTCCTGAAGATCAGATGACAGAGCTAGCCACAGAATTAGCCATAGAGGCCAGGCAGCAGTCATATACACCTTTAATCCTAGCATTCGGAGGCAGAGGCAGAGATTCATCTGGATTTCTTTGAGCTCAAGGCCACACTGGGCTACATGAGATTAATTCAATCTAAAAACAAAACAGAGCCAGGCAGTAATGGTACACATCTTTAATTCCAGCACTTGGGATCACACACCTTTAATCCCAGCACTAGGAAAGTTGAAACAGGAAGTGATATGGCTGGGCAGAGAAAGGAATATAGGGTGGGAAGAGACAGAAATTCACACTTTCTGGCTAAAGAGTTGGTGAGGTAAGAGGTGGTGGCTGTGGCTTGCTCTGCTTCCCTGGTTTTTTCAGCTTTCACCCTTATATCTGGCTCCAGGTTTTATATTATAAGACCAATTAAGATTTGTGCAGCAGAACCCTATATTTTTTTCTTCAATATTTCTCATTGTTTTCTCTAAAGTAAATAAGTATATATTGAGGTAAACTAAGACACCAAAAGCACTGTAATTCTTGGAATTCAGGCTGGTGAGCCATCCTGGGATATTATTATACCAATTTATATTGACTGAGGCATTGTTAATAAGCTATATTTTAGACTTCCTTTCATCTCTCAATCCCTCCTGTACAGAAGGAACTATTGGTAGATATGGAAGAGCCACTGAATATATAAGCACTCAACCTTCTATTGAAACATGATTGTAGTCAAATTTCTCAATAAAGTATTTCCACTGTAGCTTGTATGGTAGCAACATTTTGATAAAGAAAAAAAAAAAAACACATTCACAGTGAGCTATATCTCCCCTTCCCCAGGCAGCACAGAAAACTGACCTTGGTAACATTACAGAGCTATCTTTCCTGATTTTATCTCATCACAGAAAGGAATTTCATTAGTGATAATTTCTTTACATCTTCCTTCAAGCTATCCAAATCAGTTTCAGAACATTTGTTACATATTTTATTATCATATTGGTTTTATTTGGATAATTAAAAATACCAGTTTTGACACATAATTGTTACACTCTACTGGATATGCAGATACTGCAAACAGATAGGAGATTAGTGTAAAATTGACAGATGTTGGACACCTATTCACTTATAAGAATTAAATATCCATTATTAAATTTTCTTTACTAATACTAAAAGTGTTTCTGGATTCATTGTCAAAGACATCTGTAAGTAATTTAAATTGATGCAATTGTAACCTCAATGAGTCTTTCTGTATTGATTATGTAATTTTCCTAATTGTATACTATATGACTGATAGTTTCATTGTTATTATCAGCAATTGTGCATAGCAAATACCAATGGTTTTAAGGAACTGTGCATGCAAAGTATTTTGTGGTAGTTTGTTCCACATATTATGTCATCTAATCTGCATTAATTTTGGGGAAAACACATTTATATCATCTCCATTTCATAAATAAGGATGGACTTGTTTTACACTACATCACTGGTTAAAGAATAGAAATAGAATTTTTTTTCTTTTCTAAAGATTCATATAAGCTGAAAACATGTTCCTTATTAAGTTTCCCTGAATCATCTGACTTATTTTACTGCATAATCCAGATGGTGGGATATGGGTTTGTTACTTTGAAAGAGTACAACATATATGATATGTAATTAGGAAGCTTGTTAGATTACATAAGTCTATAAAGCTTCCTCACTCATCCTTCATCCTTTGTCTCCCATAAGGTAAAATAATAACCTCAAAGGATCACACTTCTGAAAGTGTGACTATCAGTGAATTATGCCTTCTTTGTAAAAAAGACTTTCTAAGGAACTCGGTCTCCAACACAGAATTTTCATTCATTTCTGGAGAAATTACCATGCTTTTAAAATGTGTGAAGTTCTAGAAATGCAAAAACAAATAATGTGACATTCCTGATCTAGTGAAGATTTCCTAGAAGACGGCAGATCTGTTCAAACAAATGAGATTGAGAAACGTCAAACACAAAAGTGTTTCTTGAATTAAGAAACAGCATATATTTTAAACAACGTGAATATGTTTTAGCAGATAGTAAAATATGCACATAATAGATTGTTCATATTAATGTTTATAAGTAATCTAAAAAAAAACCTAGGTACTTAGCAAAACAGTTGAGAGCTCAAGTACTTGTCTAGCATGCATAAGTTCTGGGAATCAGTCTCCAGGGTTGCTGTGGAATGATCCTTTTGTACATTGTGAAAAATGTTTTGCTCTCCTTGTTAATAAAAAGTTGATTGTCCAATAGCTAGGCAGGATTTGTGGGGCAAAGAGAATGTTAGGAAGAAGGGCAGAGTTTGAGGAGTTTTGAGAGATGAACTTGCTGCGTTGAAAGAAGGTACCGCCATGTGGCAGAGGGTAGATAAGAAATAAGGATTAATTTAAAAATCTAAGAGTTAGCTAGTAACAAGCCTGAGCAATCAGCCTAGTATTTATAATTAATATTAAATCTCCATGTCTGTTATTTGGGAACTGGCAGGTGGGAAATAAAAGTCTCCTACACAGGATTACTTAACCAAGTCTATAAAATATGATATTATGATCATAATATCATATGAAAAATAAGAGTAAGCAGTTTGTCTCTATCATCATTAATGTGTAAAATGATTCTAAATGTTTGGCAAGACAACAGATAGCATGTATACTTAATATTCTACACAAATAAGACTATAGAAGCTTTTTTATTTAGTAGTATTATACAGTTTTCCAGTATATAATTTGTAATATTTATGCACAGAAAGGAGCTAATATAGTAGACATCATAGTCTGAAAATGAACTGCTGCTTCATCTATAACAAAAACTGTTCTGAATTGAATTTGTAATCATAAAAACATAAATAATTAGATGGAGCCTTTTATGGGGAGAGACAGAACATTATTCTCTCAACAAAATTGTCATGACAGTCCTGAAATTTGCTGCTAGCTCACTTGCTTGGGAACATTGCTCTTCAGCCCATCCAGCTGCACCAGGGAGCAGTCCTGAGATTATATAGATCCCTGCTATCAGCAGCTGCTTTCAGGCAATAACAGAACATGAAGGAGTAGTGGTGAATCCACTCCTGCCTGATGCCTCCCTCCTTTAAGGCATCCTGGCAACTAGGTCTTTCTTAGAAGAGCGATGTATTCTTGAGACATTTAGTCTAAACTTCCTCTTCCCTCTCAAAGCTTCTCTCTTTTAATGGCCCCTCCTCCCATTAACTTTTTCCACATCTTTCTCTCAAATATCTCAAACATGTCTTCTCTCATTTTGGCATCTGTATTACACTCTGAAGCTTCTGCTTCTACAGTTCTTTATAACTAGTCACTCAAGAAAGTTTTTGAGTCATATGTATCATGTCTTATGAGCTCTTACTGTAATGCACTACAAAAAGTTCTCTGATGACACATTATTGCACATGAAAATATTTTGATGCTATAATACTTACTTTTTCATAAAATAAGTGCTTTTACCTGGTATTTAAGAGATAATTTAAGTAAGGACAAGTGAACCTCACCATACAGCCAGGAAAGGGGCCATGTTTATCACTCTGGTACCATACATGTGCCTAAAACAAATCAAGAAACTACCGCAGATCAATTTTCATGCATAAGATGAATATTCTTTTTTTCTCATTTTTCTTTATTAAGAAATTTTCTACTCACTCCACATACTACCCACAGATCCCACTTCCTCACTCCTTCCACCCCCCAGCCCTTTCTCCCAAGCCACCCCACATCCCCACATCCCCACATCCCCAAGATGAATATTCTTAAGTTTTCTCAGGACAGGACTATTGTAGACCTGTTTCCCTGGAATAATTTCAAACACCTCCCTCTCACTTGCAGAATGACCTAGTTTAGATGATGAATTATAGAGTAACTCTATAGATAGTTCACATAAAAAGGGCAATGTGT
Source organism: Peromyscus attwateri (assembly GCA_902168425.1). NCBI lineage: Eukaryota > Metazoa > Chordata > Mammalia > Rodentia > Cricetidae > Peromyscus > Peromyscus attwateri. The sequence continues at coordinate 16,529 of CABHPP010130139.1, read as the reverse complement.
TCTGATTCTGACACACAAGGGAACTTCTCCCATTAATCTACAAGGAAACAGGGTGCAATCCAGATCAGTTTAATGAATTGCCTAAGGAATTTCCTTAAACTTTGAAAGCCTATTGATCTGCCCGCTTCCCATGGTTTGAAAAAAGGTTATAATTTTAAGTGACATCCACTGACAGGGCCATAAATTTCATATAGGTATTCCCTATATATTTTCTGGGAAAAGACGAGCTCATTACTGCCTATTGCACTGAGTATATATGAAAGAAAATCTCTGGATAATACATATAATACACATTTTCCAACTGTTACTCACACTTCAACACTTGGAAACTAATTAACTGATTACAACATCATCACAAGAAAAATTCCTCCTCCTCCTACTGCTACTACTACTACTAAGTTTATTAAAATATCAAATTTGGTAATTTACATTGACATTACTATTATTTTTTGAGATTATACTAATTTGACTTTCCAGAAATAAGAATGAGTAATAGACATTAAATGATGCAGGATAAGTATACTTGGACAAATAACCTGAGTTGTCACCATTAAACATTTTCAAAGGAAACGGTATTCTTAGATATTGTGACTACAAGTTTTGATCTTATTTTAACATCATTCTGTACATTTAATTAGATTAATTTTTGAATCTTAAATACTGTTAATACTAATAAATAAAACTAGCTAGAATATTTGGTGTAGTCATTAGTGTTGGTTTACTGATCTGAGAAAGAAGTTGTGATTAAATACCCTTTCAAGGAAAGGTGAATATCAAAATAAAGGTTTTTTTTCCCATATTTTACTATTTTTATAAAACCTTCAGTAAATAAATTCAAGTTGAGACTTCTTAATTTAATTTAAATGATAATTAAATATAAGACACAAATAATTTCTCCGAAGGTCCTGTAGGCATTAGATTGTCAGCTCACAGAGTTGGGGATAATCAGTGGGTAAAATATTTGTTATGCAAGTGTGAGGGCCTGATTTCAAATAAAGACAGACAGAGATGTATAAGTCTATAGGCCCAGCAATCATATGTGAGATAGGATGATGAGATTGTTACCTCATCTTTTAGGAATTTTAGAACTCTTTTAGGAATTATAACACCATAGATACTAATACAATTTTCAACTGTATATGAACTCAACAGCCATTTAAGGGGTAAAACCATTGGATTTACTCTCTCTTTATTGCCAGGATGTTATAGCAAATTTAATAATGTTATAGCTATTGCATTTTACTGTATACATATTTATCACTAGATGATACACACATACATATATAATATATTGATAGATATAATCACATAATTCATTTTGTAAATATAATGAATATGAAATACTACATAATTTCCTTGAATGCTAGGAAAATAGGTTACTGATAATAATACATGAGTAAAGTAGAATAATGCTGAATATATGGCACCTATTTCTTTGGACAAATTTGTTAGACAACTGACCTTCTGTAACTCATAGTCTATCTTCAATTTTAATGCTTCTTTAACAAATGATGATATATTATTTACAATAACTATTGGGTATTAATTATGAGCTTAGCATCTTTCTGAGTGATGAGCATATAAATGTGAATAAAATAATACCAGAGGAAATCTCATAGAAGATAGAATGTTTAAAGTCTGTATTAGAGTTAATCTTTTAATGAAATTGTGAAGCTTAAACAAGTCATTAAAAGTTTTTGATTCAGAGTGTTCTTATATTTTATAGTTTATATATTTGAAAATCTTTAGACACTGGACAAACACTGCATTCTGAAAGGGTAAAGTGGTATGGTATTCCGTGTTTCTCAGAAATCAATCAGAAGTTGTGACATGGGATAGAGTTTCCCAAGCACCACTGTTGACTAGCAAGGAGACTTCTAAAACGCGAGCAATACAATAAGCAAAGAGGCTGCACACATCTGGGGATCTAGAAGGTGGTCCCTTCTGTAGTCAGGGGGTAAACTCTCCATGAAGACTCAAATAGATGTACTGGCACCAGATGTGGGTCCTTTTTGATATCGACTTGCATAAAACAATGAAATGAAATGAAAGTCAATTCAGTGAGGCTGAGAGAACAGCAAAGGATCAGAGCCGTCACATGCACAGCTGTCTTTACTGAAGCAGGGCAGGTGCTGTACTATGAAGAGCCCCATAGCTGCCTAACTTTGCTGTCTGCATGCATAAGTCATGTGGAGAGTAGCTGGAAAAAGATGTAATTATTTTCTTGTAGGAATTTTTAAAGTAAAAATTGTTAATCTTATTGTTTCATTTTTAATTTTTGTAGTTATATAAATTCCCGTTTACCGTTTTATTGAAAACTGTTTCTCCTCCTCTAATACCCCACCTCCCTTCCCATTCAGATCCATGCTCTTTCTGTCTCCGATTAGAAAACAAACAGGTTTTTCATGGATAATAGTATAATATAATATAAAAGATAAAAGCAAAACCTAACACATTGAAATTGGACAAAACAAACAAACAGAAGGAAAAGAGTCCAAGAGAAGGCATAAGAATTACAGACCCACTCATTTGTACACTCAGGAATCCCATAAAACCACTAAATCGGCAGCTATAATATATACAAAGAGGACCTGGTACAGTTCCGAGCAGACCTTGAGCATGTTGACTTAGTGTAAGACGAATTGCTAAACGGTCTCATTAGTAAAAACCTGGAGCCTGAAATTAAGGTAAAAACTGAGAGATCAGGGAAGCCATGTTCTTACTGCTAGAACGCTTCAGCCAAAGAGAGCCACTTCCTGTATACCCACGCCTACATGCCTTTCTGTGTTCTGCCATTTCACTTCCTCTTTCTGTTCACCTCTATTATTTCTTGTCTGTCTATACAGACCTCCAGACCTTTATAGTTAACTAGTGCTGGGAATAAAGTGTGTACCACCACTCCTGGCTCTGTTCCCAGTGTTGCCTTGAACTCACAGAGATGCGAATGAATCTCTGCCTTCTGAATGCTAGGATTACAGGCATGTGCTACCACTGCCTGACCTCTATGTTTAATATAGTGGCTGGCTTTGTCCTCCGATCCTCAGATAAGCTTTATTGGGGTGCACAAATAAAATATCACCACAGCTTAGTCTCTGTGAGTTCCTTTATTTTAATTATTTTTTTTCATTTTATATAACAACCCCAGTTTCCCTTCCCTCCCCTTCTCTTGCCCCCCTCAACTTCCTCACATCCCACTCCCCCCATCCACTCTCAGATAGGGTAAGGCCTCCCTTGGGTAGTCAACAAAATCTGGCACACCTAGTTGAGGCAGGGCCCAGCCCCTCCCCACTGCATCAAGGCTGAGGATGGTATCCCACCATAGGGAATGGGCTCCAAAAGCCAGTTTGTGCACCTGGGACAAGTCCTGGTCCCACTGCCAGGGATCCCACAAACAGATCAAGCCACACAGCTGTCACCCACATTCAGAGGGCCTAGTTTGGTCCCATGCAGGTCCCCCAGCTGTGTGAGTTCTTAAGAGCTTCGACACTGTTGATTCAGAGGGCCTTGTTTCCTTGGTGTCCTCAATCTCTTTGGCTCTTACACTTTTTTGACCTCTTCTTCTGCAAGTTTCTCTGAGCCCTAACGGGAGGGATTTGATGGAGACCTCTATTTAAAGACTGCGTGTTTCAAGGTCTCTCACTTTCTACATAATGTCTGACTATGGGTCTCTGTATTTATTCCTATCTGCTGCAGGAGGAATCTTCTCTGATGATGGCTGAGCAAAGTCATCAAGAGAGTATAGTAGAATGCTATTAGGAGTAATTTTATTACATGTTTTATTTTTAAACAATATTTGGTTTTACCCCAGGTCCCTGAATTATCTAGTCTTGGTTCTTGATCACCCAAGTGTTAACTAAGTTAGCATTGTCATAATTCATGTAAGTAATACATCTGGATTTGATCAATATCACAGCATTCCTCACAGACACATACACTGCCAGTTTTAGGAAAGTACATATAAGTGAATTTGTATGTAATTGTTAAAATTAAACAGATCCTGCAAAAGATCAAATTTAAACAAGGAATTGGCCGGAATTATTTTTCTCAAGATTCTATAGCAGCTTGTTGTCACTTGCCAAATGGCTAATGTTTTCTTTCATTTATTACATAAAATATATTTGGATATATCATACTTTTGCTGCTACACCAAATCCTTCCAAATCTTGCTTTTGTCCAAGCTCACCCAACTTCATTCTTGCTCACTCTTTCTCTCAAAAACACAACAACAAAAACCAAAAGAACAAAAATACCAAATATGACAACAACAACACTCATGCACACACACAACACACAGACACATATACGCATACACACAGAGATCATATAGTTCATTTTGTGTGGGTAAATAGTTCACCAACATGAGGCCAATCCTGGAGTGTGCTGATATACCCAAAGGAACACACTGAAGAAAACTGATTTTTCTCCTCCAAGAATCTGTCAATTGCAATATCTTCTTGTTTGGAGTGGAACTTTTGCCTACTTCCTCTTCTCCATGCTGGGATTTTTGTCTGACTTGACTAAATTTGTACAAGTCTTGTGCATGCTACAGCCCTTGTGAATTTGTATGCACATCAAACTTGTTGTGTCAGGAAGATGCTGTTTTCTTGGGTCACCAGCTCTGGCTCTTATAATCAATGCATCTCCTTTTCTGCATAGATCATGTGAATATACTTGACTTGTTTCATTTGCTCGAATGCAGTTTTGTTTTAGGATGGGAATAATTATATAGTTCAAAATACATTGACAAACAAAATTAAGGGAAAAAAGATATGTGATCCTTCTTATATTTATTGGTAGGAAAGAAGCAAAAAAAGACATGATTCCAAAAACATAGGGGAAACAAAAGAATGGATTTCCTAGCACATTCTGAGCATTCATTGAACATGTAAATATTTGTCAAAAGTAGTGTTGGAAAGGCTCCTTATTCCATTGCCAATTGGAAATATTTAAGCAAGATTTTATGTAGACAAAGATGATAAGTCTGGAATAAATAATTACTCAGAATCTTTTACTACTGTGGAAACATTTAGGTAGAAAAACAAAGTGAGTATATATATATATATACTTCTTAAGCTAATTTTAACAGATTTAGTTCTACTTTGCTCAGCTGAACTAATCTGGGCATAGTCAATATTTTATGCTCAACAATTATTAGGTGTTTAAAGATTTTTTGTAGATGGTCTTACTCAAAAAAAGAAATTATATAGTCAGAGTAAATCCAAAAAATTTAAGGTACTATTTTTCAAATGTGCCATGATTTGTCAGGGTAATCTTATTTATTACAGTAAATCTCTGCTTTGGAGCAGTTGTAGAATCTGGCTTTGTAACTGCAGGCCAACATATTTCAGTCCATATTTTCTTACTGCTGTGCAGGTATACATTCAGCAAGTAGTACTACATGTGGATCAGTTCTCCTCAGGATCTTAGAAGTTGTTTAAAATGAAAGGAATTCATGTCTTCAAGACAATCTTAAAATCTAAACTCTCTTCCGGTTTCTGAATACGCATTCTTAAACACAACCCTGACTTTTGGGGTTTGCTTCTCTTGTTGTCTGATGCAACCTCATTATCTACAATACTATGTGGCACAAAATAGGCTCTCAAGTATTATTTGCTCCATGACTGAATGTTATGTGCCCTATATAAGGTCTCCCCTACATCATATTTTTTATAAGTAAATATAAGTAAGTTTATGAAAGATTTGAGGAATTTACCCAAATTCATACTTCTAGTTTCAAGACACAATTTACCAGAAAGTCCCAGATTTTGAAGAAATTTTCCTAGCTATCTCTATTTCAACCCTTGTATCTGTGTACTTAATGATCAACACAACACCACAGAAATGCTGCGAAAACACAGGACACAGAATATATATATTCTCCATTTTCAGAGTCCTAGATCCTGGTGTAATAGTTTTCTATGTTACTTGGAACATCTCCACCAGACTCCACAATCTAGTCTCCCATATCAAACTTCTTTCTCCTCAAACATTTATTCATCACACAGAACGCTTAAGTTATTTATATTGTTGTAACATATTTGATCATTTTCTGTGAAATTTTAATCTGGTCTATAAATTCCATACCTCCATGACTAGGGTAATTTTTCTTATTTTAAAGCTATATTCTTGTTCTAAATTCAGCACATAATTAATTAAATACTTAATTTATATTTAAATTATATCAAAACCTTGAGGTAAAGAAAATAATTGATGCATGTTTATGCTAATATATATGTGATATATATATCACATATACATTATATGTATATGTATATTACTTTTTCCACTTACTGAATATCAACCCCAAAATAACAATTAAGGTGACAGATCACATATAAATATTTGAGCAAAATTTGTTGAATACATACATTTGTATCTCCTCTATAGACCCCACCTGTGATTTGGCTCATGAAAAGCCAAATAATCTTTATTTTATTTTCATTTTTATTAGATCTTTGAGAATTTTAAACAATGGTCATATTCAACACTCTCTCCCAGTTCCACGGAGATTCACTTCTTTCCTTACATACATAACTCTGTGTCCTCCTGCCCACTTGCCACTTCAAGTACAAATTGTACTACTCATATGCTTTTGGATGTATGACCATCCACTGGAGAGCAATCTACCTCCCAGAGCCCACACCTGTAAAAAAGCTGACTTTCCCTCTTCTAGCAACTATCAGTCGCCAATAGCTCCTCATTAGGAGTGAGATTTCAAGCTCATCTTCCCCTTTCAATGCCGGGTTTTGTCAAAATTCATCTTGTGCATGTTGTCATGACAATTAGAGCTCTTATGTGCAAATGCCCCATTGTATCTGAATCAAACACCCACTCCAGCATTTGTAATCTTTCTGAACCTTCTTCCACAATGTTTCTTGAGCATTTAAGAAAGAATGTGATACAGATGTCCTATATATGACTGAACATCCAACACTCTTTCATTCTCTACATTTTGCCCAGTTGAATCTCTATGTTAGTCACCATCTAATGCAAAATATTCTTCTCCAATAATAGTTGAGAGATGCACTAATCTACAGGCTTAGTAAGTCATCAGTATTTGTCTTAATAACTTGTCCATATAGCAGAATAATAGCAGATTGTTCTGCCGTCGTTCCTATGACCTGGGTAGCCATATATCTGTCTACCCAACAATAGTGCTTGGTATGCTTTTCATCTGGTGGAGTGAGTGTTAAATCTAATCATAAAGTGATGGGTGTCTAGTCCCTTGACAGTTGTGATACTATTATACCAATAAACATTTCTCACAATACCAGTCATTTTTGTAGATTGGTAAAATTGGTGATAATTTTTATAATCTGGGAGTATGCATTGGTCTTCCTAGCACCATGAAAGCTAGCCAGTGCATGTGAATGTTTCAGGTGAGTTCCAGCTTGATTTCTCTTTGTTCTATGACTCGTGTATGGTGTTGTCAGTAATAAGGTCTTACTAGATATTTCTAAAGGATAACCAAGAGACTTGGCACTAAGCTGTAATATAAGGGGGACTATGGGACCTCACTTGTTAACAACTTCAAAAAATAGTAACCCATTCCTGACACTAGACTGTTAGACTCTTCTCTACAGTAATAGCTTTGTCTTCCAATAACAAGATAACTCATTTAAGCTTTTTGTGTTTGTGTGTATGTATTTTAGGAATCTCCTATAGCAGTATTTCCTTGTGATTTTTTTAAATGTCATTGTTTTAATTTTTCCTTCTTTATTCACAAACATTAGAAATATTCCAATGAGTAGATTACTCAAGTGGTAGATTTCAAGGAGGAAATGTAGACTTGTTCTAACATTTCTCACGAATGTGGCAAGAGGCTCTACTCACAACTGAGGACCCTTTGGCTAGTGAAGACCGCTAGGAGAAAGAGTCCATTTTCTTTAAGGATTCATCCCCTAGAAGGGATTCTCATGTTCAGGTAGATGTTCCTACAGCTGTGCACATACTAACTGCCAGTGCTGAGTGAACATGTGGAGAAAAGAGAAATCCAGAACACATAAGGTTAGAAGGGAGTAGAGGTGGAAGATGAGGTATGATTTGAAACATAAGAAATGGAGGGTGAGCTTTATCAAACACACTGTATGTGTATTTATTACCTTTCTACTGCTGTGATAAGACACCATGACCTACACAGTTTGTGAAAGAGTTCGTTTTGGCGTACAGTTCCTGAAGGTTGAGAGTCTATCATTGCAGAAGGCATTGTAGCGAATATCAGCCATGAAAATAGGAACAGGAAGCAGAGGGCTCAAAATCTCAAACACAAGCAGGAAGCAGGGAGACTGAACTAGAAATAGTTCCAGGCTTTTAATCTTAATGAGTGCTCCATTGACTTACTACATATAACAAGGACATACCTCCTAAATCTCCCCAAACAGTGGCACCAAGTGGGGACAGTGTTCAAAATTGGAGCCTGTGGGGACATGTCTTATTCAAACCACCATCCTATGCATGCACTAAATTCTCAAATAATAAAAAAAAATACTAAAAATAAATTTCTAAAAATTCTTAACTCAGCAAAACCACAATAAGTCAATGAATCAGATTCAAGGATATGGACATTTGGTGAATCAAAAAAATGACTAGTTCATTTAGAAATAAAATAATGAATATCTAGCCAATTATGTTCAAATTGTGATTAAGTTCTAATAAATAAAAAATCAGATTTATAAAAGAGAATTGCAGATACAGTTAATTCCAAAAAGAAGTAAACTGCCAACTATTAAATAAAACATAGAAAAGACAATAGGAAAAAAGTTAAAATTTAGTGAGAGAAAAATTAGAAGAGATACATGACAACATTCAGTTTAGACAACACTAGAGACAAGAAAGTAATATATATCACAATAGGTATATGAGAATTCAAAAGGGTAAAAGGCAATTCAAAAGTGGAATTATGTTAACATTCATTGGTAGTAATCAATAATACATTAAAAAATCCACAAGGATGACATTAGCTAAGACTCTTAGCAATAATGGAGAGGGTGCCAGAACTTACTTTCCCTTATATTCAGATTAGTGACTACCCTAATTGTCATCATAGACCCTACATCCAGTTACTGATAGAAGCAGATGCAGTGATCCACAACCAAGGACTGGGCTGAGTTCCTAGACTTCAGCTGAAGACAGGGGGAATGGATCACAGGAGCAAGTGAGGTCAAGATCCTGATGGGGAAAACCACAAAGACAGCTGACTCAAGCTGGTGGGAGTTCATGGAGTCTGGCCTGTCAGCTGGGGAACATGCATGGGATTGAACTAGGCCCTCTAAATGTGGGTGACAGCTGTGTGGCTAGATCTGTTTGGGGAGCCCCTGGCAGTGGGACCAGGACCTATCCTGGGTACATGAAATGGCTTTTTGGAACACATTCCCTAGAGTGGGACACCTTTCTCAGCCTTGACACAGGGGACAGGGGCTTGGTCCTGCCTCAACTTAGTATGCCAGAGTTTGTTGACTCCCCAAGGGAGGCCTTACCCTCTCTGAGGACTGGATGGGGGGTGAGATGGGATGATATGGGGGGGCAGAAAGGGAGGGGGAATCTGGATTGGTATGTAAAATGAAAAAAAAAAAGTTTTTTAAAAATAAATTTTAAAAAAGAAGACAAAAAATTTAACAAAACTTTGAAAATATAACACTGGCAAACTATTAAATGGTCCATTACCAATGAGAATATGGATAAATGATATTTTACAACCATTAGCAGGATATGAGTCTCACTGTGTGAAGTAATTTGGAAATATTGATTAACATATTGAAGTAAAGTTCATGTATATTATTAGTATATACACATATATACACAACAATCATATTAAAAAAAACTGAAAGTCTGCTAAAGAGTATCTTAATAAACCAGAGTTCGACATAGCCATCCACCGCCAGGACAAGCAGCATGTAAAGATGCCGGTAAGCCACGAGCCATGTGGCAAGGTATAGATTTATAGAAATGGATTAATTTAAGATATAAGAACAGTTAGCAAGAAGCCTGCCACGGCCATACAGTTTGTAAGCAATATAAGTCTCTGTGTTTACTTGGTTGGGTCTGAGTGGCTGGGGGACTGGCAGGTGAAAGAGATTTATCCTGACCGTGGGCCAGGCAGGAAAACTCTAGCTACAAATGGCGCCAGAACATGGGGCAGGAATTTCCACCTAAAACCTGAGAAAAGATTCTAAAACAGAGCTTAAAAAAAAAAAAAAAAAAAAGCTTCCTAATTATCTCTCTCAAATGAGCAGCAGCTTGCCGGTTTGAGCTACTTGTGGGTTCCTGGCATGTGCGCTTGACCTGCAGTATGGCGGGAATGAGGCCTCTGCAAGTGGCACATTAAGCTGCTTCGTGGATTTAGCCTTTGCTAGTACAAAACAAAAAGAGGTTTCTGAGCTAAATGCTGCTTTGATAGAAGCATAGACCCACGAAGGCTCCCAGAGCTGGTGGTAAACATATCACCGCCATGTTGGGAAGCTGAGGTGGGCGGAGCCAGCAGCCACAGCACCATTTCAGTCTTAGAATGCTGCAGTTTAAAGTAACAGGTTCACAATAAGACAGATTCAGATGGAACAAGACTTTAAAAGCTTTAAAATGTGTGTAAAAATGTACGTAGGCTTCAAAGAGAGAGAAAAAGAAATATATACAGTTATATAAAGAAACAGTTTTGAAAAATAAAGTCTTTAAAGAGACAGTAAAGGTAGTATAAAATATAAGCCACGTAAAGATGGATATCACACAGAGAATCTGGATTGTGTTGTCTTTGGGATTCTTAACTGCAGAGAGATATTTGATTGTAAAGGAAGCTGAGTTAAACCAATATGTATATTTTAAAGATACCTTGACTTCAAAATTTGGATGTAAGGATATGTTGCTTTGGAAAGGAAGCTCTGATTTTGTTTCCACAGAAAGCCACAGGCTATGGATTTGTTCCAGATTAAGATACATCAGGTTTGACCAGCCAAGGCCACCTGAAAGGTCTCCAATGACAACAGGCTCAGATGATCCAACATCCAGAACCATTTCAAGGCAACTGGCTCAGATGATACACCCTCACGGACTACTCCATGATCTTAAAATTTTCTTTGTGTCCCCATAAGATACAGCGCCCCCCTCCAGCAGGAAGTAATAAGAGAAGCTACGCCCAAATTCCCAAATTTTATGTAATTTACTTTGTTAAGGTTAAAACCTTCCTTTTTTGAAAAAAAAAAGGGGGGGGGGAGTGCTGTGGGATGTTCTGTATGGCAAATGTGTTGCTAATAAAACACTGATTGGCCAGTGGCTAGGCAGGAAGTATAGGCGGGACTAACAGAGAGAATTAAAAGAACAGGAAGGCGAAGGGAGACACAGCCAGCCGCCGGCCAGGACAAGCAGCATGTAAAGATGCCGGTAAGCCACGAGCCACATGGCAAGGTATAGATTTATGGAAATGGATTAATTTAAGATATAAGAACAGTTAGCAAGAAGCCTTCCACGGCCATACAGTTTGTAAGCAAAAAATAAATAAATAAATAAATAAAATAATAAAATAAACCAGAGTTCACCTGTAATATAAAATACTAAACCATTAAAAAAGGAGTATATTTTGCTTCTTCCTATTCCCATGTGGTCTTCATTTATCATGGTCTTTTATTCCTTGTTCTCCCTCTCTGTTCTTGATCGAGCTGGGGTCTCCTGCTCCCCTAAGCTCTCTTTCTCTCTACCCTTGCCCTTCATTACCCCACTCACGACCAGGTTGTTCATGTAGATCTCATCCATTTCTCTGTCATTGGGCGATCCCTGTGTCTTTCTTGGGGTCCTGTTTTCTAGGTAGCCTCCCTGGAGTTGTGAGTAGCAGTCTACTTATCTTTGTTTTACATCTAGTATCCTCCTATGAGTGAGTACATACCATGTTTGTCTTTCTGAGTTTGGGTTACCTCACTCAGGATGATTTTTTTTCTAGATCCATCCATTTGCCTGCAAACCTCATGATGCAAAGTGCTAGAGAGGCCCACAGAAATCCACAAAGATACCCCCACAATAGACTACTAGCAATGGTCGAGAGACAGCCCGAACTGACCTACTCTGGTGATAGGATAGCCAAACACCCTAATTGTCGTGCTAGAAACCCCATCCAATGACTAAGGGAACTGGATACAGACATCCATGGCCAGGCCCCAGGTGGAGCTCCAGGAGTCCAATTGGAGAGAAAGAGGAGGGTTTGTATGAGCGAGAATTGTTGAGACCAAAGTTGGATAAAGCACAGGGACAAATAGCCAAATGAATGGAAACACATGAACTATGAACCTATAGCTGTGAAGCCCCCTACTGGATCAGGCCCTCTGGATAAGTGAGACAGTTGATTAGCTTGATCTTTTTGGGAGGCATCCAGGCAGTGGGACTGGGTCCTGTACTCAGTGCATGAGCTGGCTGTTTGGAACCTGGGGCTTATGCAAGGACACTTGGCTCAGCCTGGGAGGAGGGGACTGGACCTGCCTGGACTGAATCTACCAGGTTGAACTCAATCCTCAGGGGAGTCTTTGCCATGGAGGAGATGGGAATGGGGGATGTGCTGGGGGGAAGGCGGGGGCAGGGGAGGCGGGAGGAGGGAGAACAAGGGAATCCGTGGCTGATACGTAAAATTAAATTAAATTATAAAATTTAAAAAAGGAGTATATTAAATGCATTGATCTATAAATATGTCATTTTTTTATACTGTATGTTTAATTGTTGTTTATCTTGGATTATTTTATATTTCTTATTTGGAAATCTTACACACTTAAATGTATTTTGATAATAACTACACATGCTACCTCACTCCTGCTTCCCATAGTGCCCATTCCATACACTTCCCAGTTTCATGTCCTCTTTTTATATTTTGTTTTTATTTTTCACAACCTTTAAGTCCTCTTAGTGCTATTCTTTTGCACATGGATATGGTCTGTCCAACAGGGAGGGCTTGAGCTTCCTACCGGCAGCCAGGGAGAGGGAATCTTCCTCTCTTAGCATCTGTCAGCTGCCCATAACTTCTCCTATAGGGGTGAGGTCATTGCTGTTTTCAAAAAGATTTTGGACAATTCCTAAACTTCTGCAACATAGTTTATTTAATCAGATTAGAGCTATAACATTGAAAACGTTTTCACTAATGAGAAAGAGACAGAATAATAGCAGAGTAGAGTTTTAAAAAAAATCATGATGACAGACATATATATAGGAAGAAGATAAAAAGAGAAAATGATAAAAATACTTTTCTTAATATTTTAGATACTAATTTTGAAATCTGTATTTTCTTTATTGATCCATACTGTAGCTACAAAAAATGCTAATAAAACACATATCTTACCAACATTTTGATTTTTGTCTGTGTTTTATTTATTTTCTAGGTTAACTTTGTCCTTTAAGAGAGAGATTATTTTTAACTCTGTATATGTGGAAGTGGGGGTTTACACACAATCACAGATACCTATGGAGGACAGAACAAGGTAATGTATACACTGGATTAGAGATGGAGTTACAGTTGCCAGCCACTCAATGTGAATTCTAGGAATTGAACTTTGGTCTTCTGAAAACTCTCTGCCTGCCTAACTGCTGGGCTACTTCCTAGGCCACTAAAAGTGACTTTAGAAAACAAAGCAATTAAGTGTCTTATGAAAAGTCTTCCAGGATATGGTGAATACCCAAACATTATAAATGTCTTTGGTAAATACTTTCATGTAAGTATTATGGTTTTTTGTTTGTTTGTTTTTTGTTTGTTTTTTGTTTTGTTTTTTTTTTTGAGGAGGAGAAAGCTAGCATTAATCTTCAGTACAGCATATTTTTTAAATGGCCACTGTGTATAAATTATATTAAAATGAACAGCCAAGTCACCATTTCACTTTATATCCATGGAGCCTGACAGGACATAAATTAGATTGTTATGTGACACAATCCTTTGAGAAATTCACATTTTCTAAATCTTTGATGCCTTATGCATCAGATAAATGCTTTAAGTCTGCAAGAAATGTGTAAAGTAAAGGCATCATGTTGATTTTTTTTCAATTATAGAACACTTTGAAATATCTTAAAAGTGAAAGAATGGAGCATGAGTACATCCAAATAAGAGGCCCATACCGTTTTCTTGTCCTGGGGTCTAAGAGTACGATATTCATTAGCATAAGCTCTTTTTGGAACACTCCCTTCTGAAGGCAAGGGATACAAATGAGTGTAACAGCAACAAGCAAGCATTCTTTCTCTTCAATGCTAATTGTGACTATATGAGGCTGTTAGAAAGGAATTGCTCCTAAGCAAATCCTGGAAGTGAGCATTTCTTCATAAATCCCTTGCATAAATAACAAACTACCTTATAGAAGGCAGTTGTCTCAGTGAGATCAGACTCAGTCTAGTCAATATGGCTTCTTTGTGCAAAATGTACTCCTTGTTGAAGACACTGAATTACATGTCTTAGATGAGTGTTCTGGTGAGTGCATGCATCTAGGATGACTAAGGAGCAGATGCATCCAGGCTTTAAACAATTCACATATTGTACAACCATAAGAGATCAACTCAGAAGTCCACACAGTGATGAATTAGTGGCCAGAAACCTTCATTCTAACAGGTCTAAAGCTATTTCTGAAACTTGATTACACCAAGAGTAAAATGCAAATATTAAATGTAACTTATTTTAACCATTGATTTTTCTAATCTGCCCAAACAGTTACAAGTTAGAGTCCAGGATCTCAAGTGTGTTTTCATGTCCCTGTGGCTTGGTACAGTCTCTCAACATTGCTATTCACCTGTTAAAACATAAAGAGATATGTCAAATCGCATACTACATTGTCTCTGAGAGAAAATGGATCCTATAATTCAGAACTTCATTGTGATAGGAAATTAAGGAACCTTTACAGAAATGCTGCTGCTACTTAAGGCTACACGAGATGATCAAAATAAAGTTTCCCCAAGCTACCAAATGTTCTAATATCACACCTCACATACAAGCTATCATTCTATACTCTGGCCTGAATTCACAGCTCAGATAATATTGTCTTTGCTTGGATTTGCATTGACGGCAGAGTATTTACCATTAACACTTCACCTCATTGAGCATATGGAAGACAGTTTACAGAATGTTATTGCATTTGCTTGTTTATATTAACAAGCCACCAATATATAGAGCAAGAGAACTCAGGCTCAATAGTAATACTACATCATATCTCTGTGTATCCAGCCTATGTGTCATATCTGTGTCCTTTTTATGCCTTACTAACACAAGAGGCCAAAGGTTTTTCTTGCTTACCACTTTAGCACCAGGTTCCAAAATGCTGGTTAACACATGATGAGTACTGAGTAAATAGTTGTTGGATGAATAATGGGTAAGAAGTATTCATTGACTGGATTAATAGCTAAGGCTATTTGTTAAAGCTTTAGAATTCAATTGGCCAAACTATTTTAGTACTGAGAAAATTAGATACTGCTTAAAAATAGATAAAACCCATAAATCTCATCAGCCTCCCACTGAGTACAGGAACACTCTAACAAGCTTCTGCTTGAATAGGTCTGGTGATGAGCCATCCTTTATCTCTTTGTAGAGAAACTGTGGCTTCCTGTGACTTTCATTATTGGTCGTAGTGTGTGGTATACCCATACATAAGTTCCACCTTGATTTTTCTATAGAACCTTGAAAAATAAGTAACCATTCCTTAAAACAAATTCTACCTAAACTGTAAGTTCTTGCTTTTAATCTTTTCTCTGTGGTCGATTTTTAATGATGGAGTACTCCAGATTGTCAAGTGTTTTCCCTAAACAATGAATCTAGCACTGCATAAGACCATCAGTGAACTATATGATAGGTACACACAAGATTTTCTACTTACTGTGCCTGCATCAATGAACCCACAACTTCACTGCCATAGGTTTCCATTCCTCTCTCTTCTGTTCTGCCTTTCCTACTTCTCTCCCCTTCTCTTCTCTTCTCCTTTACATAGCACTTCCATTGTTTCTTCCTTCCCTCTCCAGCTCCCTTCCATCCAGAACCACGCCCATTGATTTGACTTACAATGCATCTGTGATAGGAGATATTTGGTAATAACAATGTAGGTTCTATGCCTGGTGGTGGTGGTGGTGGTGGTGGTGGTGGTGGTGGTGGTGGCGCATGCCTTTAATCCCAGCACTCGGGAGGCAGAGCCAGGTGGAGCTCTATGAGTTCAAGACCACCCTGGTGTACAGAGTGAGATCCAGGACAGGTACCAAAGCTACACAGAGAAACCCTGTCTCTAAAAAAAGAAAAAAAAAAGATTCTGGTCAGAGAACACACATGAGATTCTAGCTTGAATTCGGCACTTAAGAGAAAGACAACCCTTAATATGTTCTAAAAATATCTGTGCCTTTCTATTTCCCTTTTTAAAATGAGGCAAATAACAGTATCCAAAGTTTAGTCTCTTTCATGTTTGATTTTTTATCATAAGTATATGGCTAGACTTTTCATAATTAGAGAGGTCATAAACCTTACAACATGTATGCATATCTCATTGAATTTATTTATTGTTGCTCTTATGTACAGTGGATGAGCAGTCAGATTAGATAAGCTAATGGAA
>CABHPP010130137.1:0-19876 GCA_902168425.1 Peromyscus attwateri | reverse complement strand
GATCTCTGTGAGTTCGAGGCCAGCCTGGGCTACAGAGTGAGTTCCAGGAAAGGTGCAAAGCTTACTCTTGTGTAGGTTTTGCAAGTGCCCTTGGAGGCCAGAGAGGGCATTGGATTCCCCTAGAGATGTTGTGAATCAACTGATGTGGATGCTGGGTCCTGAGACATCTCTCTGGCCCTTAAAGGTCATGTTTGCTTTTTTTTTTGGAGACAGGGTCTCACTGTGTAGATCAGGCCTCTGCCTACCAAGTGCTAAGAATAAAGGCACACACCAGCATCTGGCTAAAGCTTGTGTTTTGTTTTTTAATGATTTTTAATTTTTTTATGTTTATCAGTGTTTTTAAAAAAGCTGCATGTATGTCTCCAAAAGAGGGCATTAGATCCCCTGGGCTTGGAATTAGGGGCAGTTGTAAGCCTCTGTGAGGGCTGGGAACCATACCTGGGTTCTCTGCAAGAGCAGCAAGTTGTCCAGTCTTGTAAAGCTCATGTTTTTAACAGGGCGAGGTGGCATTTTGTCGTATAAGGCAGCTCCCCTTGAAAGCAGTCCTGGCTTCTAAGACTGCCATCCAAACAACTCTGGAAGAAGAGCTGACAGCCTCCACGTCCTAACAGCCCTGGACAGAGCCCAGCATGTCCCAGGCCACCAAGAGAAAGCATGTGGTGCAGGAGGTGCTGGGGGAGCACATGGTGCCCTCGGACCAGCAGCAGATAGTGAAGGTAATGGGTTGGTCTGAGCTTTCCTCTACTCCCATTGGACCCCTGGGGTGTGGGAAGGACTCAGTGAGGGTCAGTGTGTGTTTGATCTAACTGATGGTGTCCCTAATTGTTGGGTCTTTCCTGGACCAGGTCCTCAGGACTCCTGGGAACAATCTGCATGAGGTAGAGACAGCGCAAGGGCAGCGCTTCCTGGTGAGCATGCCCTCCAAATACCGCAAGAACATCTGGATCAAGAGAGGTTAGAATCATCCCTCTACAATACAGAACCATGGCCTTGATTCTTGATTTTCTCCTTCACATTCAGGAATGGCTTTATCTTTTGTCACCTACAGGGGACTTTCTCATTGTTGACCCAATTGAAGAGGGAGAAAAAGTGAAGGCTGAGATTTCTTTCGTGCTCTGCAAGAACCATGTCCGCTCTCTGCAGAAGGAGGGTCACTGGTACGATAGATAATCTTGATCGATGGGCCCTCTGGCTTCTGGGGACAGTAGCATCCTTGCTAGTGAATAGTGAGTGGGGTGAGGTTATGCTGTCCCAAGAGGGACATTTGGAAACAGCTGTTTTGCTGAGAGGTTTCTCTTTGCTCTCTGACCTGGCTCTTCTCTTGTCACAGGCCTGAAGCCTTCTCCGAGGTAGCTGAGAAACAAAATAATATAAACAGGTGAGGAGCAAGCCCCAGCCCAGGGAAGACAAAAATACAAGTTCACACCTTGGTGCCTCAAGGAGAAAGGTGATCCTGCTTTTCTCCTGTTGAGAACTCCAACATCTACAGTAGAGTGGATAGTTATGAGTATGGCTTGAAGGTCACATGCTCCAAATTAAAATGCTGGCTTTGCTACTTAATAGGCAAATGACTTTAGGTGCATCATTTAATATCTTCAGACAGATTCCTAACTGGGTGTGGTAGTACATACCTGTAACCCTGGCAGTTACAAGGTGGAAGCTGGAGTTTGAACCAACATGGGCTACACGTAACAGGTTCAAAGCCAGCCTGAGTTACATGAACTCTTTCCTCATCTAAGAGACGGGATTATGCTGAGTAAGAAAGGTAATGCTTATGCAATTGCTTAGTGCAGCAGTTCTCACCTGGGGTCTCCACCTCTTTGGGGGTCGCATATTAGATATCCTGCATATCAGATGACATTTACATTCCGATTCATAATAGAGGAAAAATTACAGTTACGAAGTAACAGTGAAATAATTTTATGGTTGGGGGTCACCGCAACATGAAGAACTGTATGGAAGATTGCCGGGCAGTGGTGGCACACGCCTTTAATCCCAGCACTTGGGAGGCAGAGGCAGGTGGGTCTCTGAGTTCAAGGTCAGACTGGTCTACAGATCGAGATACAGGACAAGCACCAAAACTACACAGAGAAACCCTGTCTCGAGAAACCAGAAAAGAGTGGAAACCTTAGGAAGGTTGAGAACCACTGTTTTAGTGCACCAGCACTAAATTCGAGCTCACTGCGTGTGTCAATGATGCTGATAGAGTTGTTGATTCCTTACTAAAACCAGTGAGAGGGTGGGTAGGAGGTAATCCTTGGTGTTTTCCTTTGACTGGGTTTCCTTATTTGCTCTGTGCTTCCAGAAGCCCTCCACGATGGATGGATGATGGATGGATGGATGATGGATGGATGGATGGATGATGGATGGATGGATGGATGGATGGATGGATTGAGTCAGGGTCCAATTATGTAGCCCAGGCTGTCCTCAAACTCATCATCCTCTGCCTCAGCCTCCTAAATACCAGGCATGTGCCACCACATCAGGGTTTGGGCCTCTTGGATTTCCAGAAACCTATCAGTTCCTGACGATTTAGTTACTGGTCCTGATTTTCTGAGACTGGATTATAGATGTGGTTTTCCCAGAAGATGTTACTTACTCCATCCTCTTTCTTTCTCACACAGACAGAGTCAGCCAGAACTCCCCTCTGAACCACAGCTGTCAGGAGAAGAAGAATCGAGTTCTGAAGATGATTCTGACCTCTTTGTCAACACTAATCACAGACAGTATCATGAGAGTGAGGAGGAGAGTGAAGAAGAAGAGGAGGAGGCAGCCTGAGCCCGAAGGGTCCACTTCTCTACTTGCTCAGGGACTATCCCTTGGCTTTTCTGGGCTTGGACATTCCCAGGGTGCCCTGCAGATCTTTTCTTTTGGATGGGGACAAGGCATGGCCCCTTTCTGAACTGACCTAGAAGAATTAAACCCCTGGTGGGTGCTGACTTAACACTGGTGTCTGAGTGGCTCTCTGTGGAGGGAAGCTCATGGTGAAGTGAAAGCCTTTTTCTTGGTGGAGGCCTTGGTCACCTAGGGGTAGAATGGGAAGGAAACAGGGTTTGGGATCTGCAGCATATGACTTGTTCATAGTACCTCTCTGGGCACTTGGTACCTCACCCTGTGCTTCCTTAACTAACAGCAGTCATTACCTGCTTACATTGACTAGTGATTCCAATAGTTAAGGTCATAACCTAGGACCTAGTACCCATTGGCCTCTTAAGCATAGCTCAGGACAAATCCCATGGTACCTTGTAAACTGTTTCCCTTCCTTCCTAGTTATCCTGTACTGCAACAGTGCTTACTACTTGCTGCCATATAAATAACACTCCAAGTACCTCTCTCTTTACCTTAGCTACCTGTCATCTCCAGAATGTGTCTGTGGTCAGGATACCTCTATCCTTACCATCTCCTGGTTTTCTTAGGATTTTGCTAATCTCAGGATATTCACTATCTTTTCTTGAGATGGTCTCTATAGGACAGGCTTGCTTGGAAAGTCACTGTAGCCTAGGCTGACCAATTCAGTGGCTGTCCTGCCTCAACTCCCGAGAGCTGGGATTACACTATCCCTGGCTGGGCTACTCACCTTTTACTAAAGGCTGTTGTAATACCCCTATCTCTTGTACCTCAGCATCATTTACTTATTTTTAAAATAGTTCTCCCCGTTACTTTAGTTTAAAGATCCTTCAGTGGCCTAGGCACTCAGCAAACTATGCAAGCTTCTATAAACTATCCTCTTACTTTTTTTTTCTCCTTTGGTTTTTTGAGACAGGGTTTCTCTGTGTAGTTTTGGTGCCTATCCTGGATCTCGCTCTGTATACCAGGCTGGCCTCGAACTCACAGAGATCCTCCTGGCTCTGCCTCCTGAGTGCTGGGATTAAAGGCGTATGCCACCACCACCTGGCTATCCTCTCACTTCTTGGGAGGATTTGCTTCTGCCTGTACACTGCTAGCATTAATGTAGCCACTGCCGAATCTTCCTGAAGATTGGCCTCCCAGCTTAGTCTTCCCTCTGCTGGTCATTTGCTCCATCCCGCAGTAGAGCTGTCTGGCCATTGCCAACTCCTAATGTGCTTGGGTGCTTGTTTTCATTGTGAGCTATGGGACTTCTACTTTGGAGCCTTCCTTTTGTTTTCTGAGGGATTTTTTCTGTTGCAAATTGGTGATTGGTTGGTGGGGGGATATGGTCATTATGGGAGGTGTATTGGCCTCAGATACACTATATAGAATCTCAGTTCAGAACAGGAAATCTTGTGACCACACCCTCCCCAGCTCTCATCCATTCTTCATGTTTTTTGTGATACTAAATGTATCCTTTGGTATACACATGTATAAAATACAGATGTATATACATGGAAAAATAAAACAGATGGGTTGAAGATAATCTATCTTAACTTCTTTGAAATTTTTTAATGAAGAGCTTTTTGTTTTTGTTTGGTACTAAGGATTGAACCTAGGGCCTTTAGCACTTGGCGTGGTAGATTGGTGTTCTAAACTATCACAGCTTTTTAAAATCTGTCATATATAGGAAGGAGACCTAACTTTTTAACTAGAGAAAGAGCCACTTGTGCCTATTTCATTCACTGAATGGCTCATTGTTCCATCATTGGTAATGCCTTTTTAAAAATTCATATTCAGAAAGGTATTGTTGGTTCACACCTTTAATTCTAATCTCAGTACTTGGAAGGCAGAGGGAGGCAGATCTCTTGAGTTCTAGGCCAACCAGAGCTACATAGTGAGATCCTGTTCAAAAAAAGAAAAACGTATCACAGCACATGTCTTTAATTGCAGCATTTGGGAGGGGAGGCAGAGACCTTGTATCTCTGTGAGTGAAGAGGCCAACTTGATTTACAAGTTCCAGGACAGCCAGGGCTACATAAAGAAATCCTGTCTCAGAAAAACAAACAAACAAAAACAAAAACCTTCCTAACCAGGTGTGGCACATATTTCTAACCCTACTTGGGAAGGTGAGACCAGTGGATCAAGACATTACCACCAGTCTGGACTCAGACTTTGTCTGAAGAAATCTGCCCATGGGTCTTTGTACCTACACATTTTGCAGTACACTTGATACCTCACAGCTCCCCCACTCTACATCCTGAGGCCATCTCATATTTCCTCATTACATAATTTAGAATCAACTTAAGTTGTGTCCGTTTAAAAGTCCTCATGGCGGGCGGGGCCAGTGGAATAGCTCGGGCACACAATTGCCAAACCTGAGGACCTTGTTCAAACTCCAGGATCCAGATGGCAGGAGAGGACTAGCTCCTAGACCTCTGACCTCCACCCCTCTGCTCCAGTTCTGCGATATAAACATGCACCACCATGCCCTGTGTTGTGAGTGCTGGGATCCAATCTGAGGCTTTGTGCTTGGTAGGCAAGCATTCTGCCAAGTAGCATAGGTTGTTTGTTTTTGAGACAGGGTCTCTCTACATAGCCCTGGCTATCCTGGATTCTCTGTGTAGACCAGGCTGGCCTCCAGTGCACAGATACCTGCTTACTTTTGCCTCCTGAGTGTTAAGATTAAAGGCATGTAGACCATGTTATATACTGTGGTGGTTTTTATAGTGTTTGTTTTTTGTTTTTCATTTTTTTTTCGAGAAAGGGTTTCTCTGTGTAGCTTTGTGCCTTTCCTGGAACTCACTCTGTAGACCAGGCTGGCCTCAAACTCACAAGAGATCTGCCTGGCTCTGCCTCCTGAGTGCTGGGATTAAAGGCGTGCGCCACTGCCACCCGGCCCGATAGTGGTTTTTATGCTTAGTTTTTTATGCCAGAGCCTCGTGCATTATAGAAAAGTATCCTACCACTATTTTACAACCTCAGCTTCTCTAATATTTTGTTTTGGGTTTTTTGTTTTTGTTTTTGTTTTGTTTTGAGACAGGGTTTCTTTGTGCAGCTCTGGCCATCCTGGAACTCACTCTAGATCAGACTGGCCTTGAACTCAGAGATCTGCCTGCCTCTGCCTCCAAAGTGCTTGGAGTAAAGGTATGTGCCACCACTGTCCAGCTTTATTTTGTTTTTTTTTTTTGTTTTGTTTTGTTTTTTTGAGGCCATCTTGCTATATAGCCTAGGCTAGCTTTGAACACAAAATAAGTGCCTACCTGTGGAGGAACTTTCTATGTAGACCAGACTATCCTTGAACTCAGAGACGTCCATCTGCTTCTGCCTCCCCAGTGCTGAAATTAAAGGTATGTGGGGCTTTTTTGGTTTGGTTTTGTTTTGTAACAGGGTCTTTCTACATAGCCCTGGCTGTCCTAGGTTTCTCTGTGTAGACCAGGCTGGCCTGAACTCACGGCTATTTCTTTTTTTTTTTTTTTTTTTTTGCGTGTATATATAAGATTTTAATAGCTTTCTGTCAAAACTTGAAAAAAAAAACAGTTTTAATTTGAATGAATATGTGACACACACAAATAAGCCAACTTTTTACTTAACTATACATTTCTCATCTTCCACAACGTTCAGTAGCTTTTTAATACCACATCGATTTATTAGATTTAAATATTTTGATTATTTGTAGACAGTCTTCTAGAAACATAATTAACTTTTCCCCTTCATCAAAAATCTGAAATAAATTACTCTTTCACCCTAAGATTTTATCTTAACAAGACAGACAAAGTTTAAAATATAAAAAACAAATTCCTCTCTTATTTTTCAAAGGAAGCAAAAAAGATGATCGTCCATTCTGAATAATGCATTTCTGAAGACCGTATACCATTCTTCACCATTACAGTGATAATTGCACATGAAGGCTGGATTAATCTTCCTCTGTCTTACCCAGAGTCCCCTAAAACATCCTAATGATCTCCTCCTGAGGTTAACATCAAGTCTTTGAAAAGGATGTAGATGTAAGAAGTTAGAAAGGAATTTAAACTCTAATTCATAGAACATCAGTCTCACCCTCCCCCAAGGGAGTAGCAGGGAATTACATATTAACAGCGCTCTTTTCATTTAATATTCCAAAAGATCAGCATCTGAAAGGGAATTAACGGGCAAGGAGCTGCAAGATGGCAAATCACCCCAAGCATTAAAATGAGTTTTCACTGAGCACTTTTCCATTGGCCAGATCACCACAGGACATGAACTAAAAACCCAGTTGTCAAGAGGTAGATGAGCCCCCCTTTCCAGATGGGAAAGTGAGGCACTGAGATGCCTTGTAATTGGCTCCCCAAGTGTTCAGCAGCAGCAGCAACATCAGAGGCAGGAGGACCCGTCTATAGGTATGCACTCAATGGCCGACACACAGCAGAGGAAGGACAAGAACATTGGTCCCCTCCAGTAGCCTGTCTTCCATCTTGACGTATGGCATTCAGAGCTAATAGAAAGGTTGAAATTCCATTTTAAAGTTGATGGCATGTCTGTCCTCCAATGTCAAGCCCAAGAGAGCAGCACAAGGGATGGCTATTGACACTGACTTTCTCAGACTCAGGAATGTAGAGTATGTTGAATGTAGAGAATGTTTCAGTAAACAAAATCAAGACGACTCACGGCTATTTCTTTATTCTTTGTTTCATTGTTTTTACCACTGAGCCCTCTTGCCAGCCCTGTTGGAACTTTTATTTTTATTTTGTTGCTGTTGTTTTGAGAAAAGGTCTGTGTCGCCCTGGCCGGCCTCTAATGCACAGATTTGCCTTCTGTGTCACTATGCAGGGACCCATCACCAACACATCTGAAATCAAAAGAGTAGGGCACATGCCTATAATCCCAGTGTTAAGAAGGTTGAGGTGGTAGCATCATGAGTTAGAAGTCAGCCAGGGCTACAGAGTGATGCTATCTCAAGAAAGGGAAGGGTTATCTTGACTCAGTTCCAGAGTTCTAGTCCCCGGCTGCTTGGCTATGCCATGTTGCTTTGGACCTGTGATAGTGCAGTATACCACACAGGGAGCAGAGACCTCTCACCATGTTATGACAAGAAAGTAGAGAAGACAGGACAGGAGACAGGCAGGCAGCTCTTGAGTTCTAGACCAGCCTGGTCTACATAGGACGTCCAAGACAGCCAGAGCTAGAGTCCCTGTCTCAAAGAGGAAGAAATGGCCAGCATCCTAATATCCCTTTCAAAGGCTCACACACACCCCCCCCCATCTCTTCATTAGGCTCTAACTTTTGTTTTGTTTTTCGAGACAGGGTTTCTCTGTGTAGTTTTGGAGCCTGTCCTGGAACTCACTCTGTAGCCCAGGCTGGCCTTAAACTCAGAGATTCCCCCTGCCTCTGCCTCCCGAGTGCTGGGATTAAAGGCATGCGCCACCACCACCCAGCCTAACTTTTTATTATTTTATACTATATTTTATTACTTTAAGATATTTTAGCCAGGTGTAGTGGTATATGCCTTTAGCCCCAACGGGGGGGGGGGGGGGGCAGAAGCAGGCAGATCTGAGTTCCAGGCCAGTCTAGTCTACAAAGTGAGTTCTAGTACAGCCAAGGCTATGTAGAGAGACCCTGTATCAAAAAAAAATTTAGTATGTTAAATTGTGTGTGGTGGTAGTGGTGGGGTTATGTGCATATTATGCAGGTGCCCACTGAATGAAGCCAGAGGCATTGTATCCCCTGGAGCTAGAATTATAGGCAGTTGTGAGCTGCCATGTGGGTGCTAGGAACCAAACCTGGGTCCTCTGGAGGAGCAGTTTGTGCTCTTAACTGCTGAGCCATCTCTCCAGCCCCCTTTTATTTTTAAATTGTTCTTTTTCCCATACAATTCCTATATTCCTCTATTGGCCTCTTTATTATTGTGTGTATCCAGGTGGGTTTGTGTGGAAGTATGTGAATATAAAGGCAATGCATTGGAGACAGAGGGATCCTCTAGGTGTTTGGTCACAGCAAAAAAAGTAATTAACATATACTGTTCACCAGTTCTAATAAAGAAAAACATCTGGGAAATCCTCTCATAAATGCCTTCAGTGGGGTTCTATAAAATATCTCCCTTGTTCTTTAATCTCACTGGCTAAATGATGTTCAAGTGACCAAGCACCAGAAACTTTAGTTCTCCACTCAGGCTGGACCTTACCGGTGTACTCTAGAAATCCTGTATGAGAAGTGTGTTCCCTTGTGTGCTGATAGCTCCAACTGCAGGCCCCCAACTCCTGGGATATAGTACAAGCAGTTCGTGGTGACTCTTCAGTGAACACTATGGAAGCTATAAGCAGGGGGTCACAATAAGCATATCCACCCAGCAAGGCAGCTCTTTGTGCTGGTTGCAGGACCCTAAGTCTTCTTGCTCATACAATAAAGAACAGCCACCTCAGGCCAGTCAGAATCTGTGTGGCCCAGTATCAAGTGAAACCCTGGTGGGCCACTGGTGTTTCATGCTGCTGCGCTCAGATGGAGTCATTCCCAAACAGTGGCAGTTCCCACAAGGTATTGCTGCCAACCTTCCAGAGGTGGGGTCATTAGGAATGCAAAAAAAGCACCACCTGCCTTGGTGAGTGGGCAGGAGCATCTATGGGGAAACTTGCTTATAGGACATGGAAGCACCCTTGGAACAGACAGGAAGGCAAAGGGAAACTCTCCCAGTTCTCTTCAAAAGGGTGTTGTGGAGCGGAGCAAACAGGGCTTTGAGGAGTTTGGCTCAGGGTCGAAGGGTCAGCTTCCTTTGGTGTATTGGACAGCAATCTAGACATCTTATTAGTGCCAGGTCCTCAGTCAAGGCACAGAAAGTAAGAAATGGAGCCCTACAACTTTGAGGAAGAGGAAATGTGTTCACTGAGGCGGCAGCAGCCCTCCCTCCATGTTTAAAAGCTAGAGCTGCATCAGGGTACATGTGGAATGGGGCAGGAGCCTGCACGGTCTCTTTTCAGTTTAAATGTGCCCATACTGAGAAGCAAGGGACTTAAGGAAGCGTCTGTGGCTATGCATGCCCCCTACTAAAACCTTGTTCCACACACCCCTGTCCTTTCAGTGGCCCTCTGTAGAGTAGGTGAAGGCCACAGAGCTCAGAACTACCTCTGAAGGGGCCCAGTCTCTGCTCCTGGTTTTCATTTATGCTGGGCTAACTCATAAGGGATCCCGGGTAATGTCGCATTCATCTATTGGCATGTACTACAGTAAATCTCTGCGACAGATGGGCCAGAGCTGAGGGCAGAGCGCCAGGCTGGAAGATGACCTCTGGGCTTAAAGGATGTTTTGGCGACCTCGGCAGGATATAGGCGTAGCCTAAAGGGGCAAGAGCTCCAGAGCAAGAGGCAAAGGCACAACTGGCATTGGACTTCTATCCTGTGGCCTGGGGTTCCCATCACATACCCTGAGGGCTAAGATGTACGTATGAAGTATATCTGGATGGGGAACACCCCTGCCTTCTCCATGAGATACCATGTACGGAGAGGCCTAGAGGTAATAAATGATTTCTCAATGAAGCCTGAGTAGGAGTCAAGACATCACGCCTTCCCCTTGCAACTCAGAACCCAAGATTCAGTAACTTAAGCTAAGTCACACAGCAGTAAACTATGAAACCCAGAAGCCAAAGTCAGTTCCTTGATGTTAGTGACCACCCCCCTCGGTCAGGCCAGGGGCTCACTGGCCCTTAGAACAATGTTCCGCGTACCAGTGTAAGTTGCTAGCCTTACCTACCTGCTGCACAGCAAAGCTGGGATCTGTCTGCGCTGGAGCTCAAGTCTCCAGTGCATTTGGTAAGCCCCTAGGCCCTCCTATCCCTAAGATGGGACAGCAACAGCGACAGCAACCTAATTTCCTGAAAATAAAAGTGTGATAAGCTCTGCCCAGTGGCCACAGACAGCCGACACTGAAATGCTGCGAACACCTCAGACTAAGAGAAATGTTCCAGCTCCCCCCCCACCCTCCCCCCAGATCCACTGGCACCTTCCTGAGAAAACAGTCAAGAGAGCACAGATGAGAACCAGAGGTCAAAGTAGACTGACCTGACCTCTTTCTTGGGAAGCTACCATCCAGTATCATGTATAAGCAACTGGGTTTCTCGTCTGTTGCTTACATGTTAAAATTCATTTTTTTCTAGTGATGTTACATTCCTCAGTGACCCATGTGGGATGATCTGCAGTATGTGACAACAGGGCACCCATCTTCTGACTCAAAGTAGCCACTTGTGGCCATCCATAGAAGGGGGAGGGTATCTCACAAGCCTAAGTGCAGCTAAGGTGGACAGGGACCACATACCATTAGGTGGAGGGGAGAGGCTTCTGTTCCCGCTGAGTCAGCTCCTACAGAGGAATGTCCTTTAAGGGCATGGGCTGGTTTTCCCCTCGTCACCTCTGTTCACCTACCAGATTTCAAATCACACAGGCTCAAGGATCAGCCCCATCTTGCTCCTATATAATCAGTGAATGTGAATGGGTTCACTGAAGCCTCAAATATGAAACAGGTATTCTGACTGCTCAAATGGCAATTCTGAGGCTGAAAGAGGTTCAGTAACTTGCCAGGTCACGGAACTGACCATGAACTGAGGCCCAGCCTGCCTTGCTAAGTCTGATCTTAGACTGAGCATGACCAGGAAGGAAAAAATAAGGAGGGGACTTTATTTAACACATCTGGGAGGGCAGGGAGGGGGGCGGCTTCATTTGGTGATGGTGTTCCTGCAGGGAGAAGAGAGCAAAGACGGGTGTGAGAGGTGGGGGTGGGGTGGGGGGGTGGAGTGCTCCTCCCCAGCCCCAGCCAGGCCTCCGACTCACGCATTCATGCTCTTGCCGCTGCCGCTGAGCACGATGTATGGTGTCTTTTGGGCCTTCTGCTTCTCCTGGAGCAATGCCACAGTGCCCAGGGGTGTATCACTGGAGCTCATCTTCTTCAGGAGCTGTGGGGCCAGGGTAGGTCAGCACAGGGGAGCAGGCCCAGTATATTATCCTACAGCACCCAAAAATACAGAACCCCCCACCTCCGGAGACCCACCGCCTCCTCATCCAGCTTCTTCATCCGCCGCTCAGTCTTCATCTTGCCTGAACCCTTCCCGTGGAAGCGGTGGGACAGCTGCCGGAAGGCCTGGGGATACAGAACATGAGCATGGAGTCAGAGTTGCCAGGCCAGGCCAAACCAGAGCCACACGCATCCACTGGGAGCCTCGCAACTGTGACTGGCAGTGCTGATTCTCCCAACCCAGGATTAGGCTCCACAGGGATAGAAAGAGAAGAGGGGGCTGGAGAGATGGTTCAGTGGTTAAGAGCACTGGTTGTTCTTCCAGAGGTCCTGAGTTCAATTCCCAGCAACCACATGGTGGCTCACAGCCACCTGTAATGAGATCTGGTGCCCTTTCCCAGCACACAGGTATACATGCGGAACACTCATACATAAAATGTAAATAAAATTAAAAAAAAAAAAAAAAAAAAAAAGAAGGGCAGAGGATGGGACACGGACCCAGACTTGGGAACCATATATGGGTTGTGTGCAACCTGAGTACTAGGAATCCAGGTGAGCCCCGCTTCTCGGAGCTGGGGCTGAACCCAGCAAATGTGGAGCTGCACATATGAGAGGAACGAGGGTCAGGGGAGCTGGATACCCTCAGACTCGGCTTCAGGTATGGCAGGCAGCACGGGTGTCAAGCCTTCCTGACAGCCTGTGGAGACTGCTGTGCTGTGCCCACCATCGTCAGCAATAGAGGCAGGGTTCTGTCACCTCACAAGGCCCCGCTGGTAGACAGTCAGGCCTGTGCGGTGTTGTTCTGCCTTGCTGGGGGGAGGGGGTCTGGCTGCATCCTGACCTAGTCACCCTTGACCTGGCCCATCTTCACAGCACGCTGCTCACCTCCTTGGGTGTCAGTTTCCTGCCGGTCTCGTCCACATACTCAATCTTCACATCAGGCTTGTAGCCGTCCTTCTCCTTGAAGTCCTGGGTGAAGCCCCTGTACTCCTCACGCCGGCTGTACTTATCATCGACGGCCCTAGATCACGGCAGAGGGCTCAATGTGAGCTGCCTGCCGTCTACTGCTTCCTGTTCACAGGCCTGTTCACACGTGCCCCTGCTTCCTGCCCTCACTGCCAGACTCACATCTTATCCTCGATGCAGTACACAGCTGAAGGAAGAGACTTATTGGGAGCCTTCACCCGGGCCACCTTTTGTACTGTGGTCTCCAGCAGTCCTGGGGACAGAGAAGTTGTGATACTCAGGGGGTATCTGCTATGCCTCAGGCAGACAGCCCCAAGACAGCCCGAGGAGAGTAGGCCCGGGGCCCCAGCTTCATGAGTGCTAAGGGTCCCTCAGAGCCCTGCTCAGGATGTAAACATGCCATGTCTGGTTTACAGACCAAGAAAACAGACTTGAGAGATTGGCACCTCCCCAAAGAGACAGCACAGCTGGGATCTGGACCCCAGGGTTATTTGTTTAGCTCAGCACACTTCTTCAAGGACTCAGAGCCTTGAAGGTCCAGAAGAGGAACAGGTGCTCCTGCTGAGTCTGAGATGAAGAAGAGGCGGCGATGCAGAGCCAAGGACGCCATGCTGTACCCACAGTCACCCACCCAGCCCTTCCCTGCTACAGCACCCAGACTGCCAAGGCTCCTAGCCTGGGTCCCACCTTTGTTCTGACACAGGAGCAGGGCAGCAGCCAGCCCTCTGTTCACGATGGGCTCCTCATCCAGGATGGTGGTAGAGGAAGCAGAGAACTAGAGTGGAGAAATAAATGTGGGGTGGAGGAAGAAGGAAGCGTGAGCAGGTTACCCCATCTCTTCTACCCAGTGGCCATCCCCGTCAGGTGCCAGGCTATGAGACCAGTTTTAATGACTCTCCAGCAGGCTCTTGGAGGTTTAGTGCCCCTCCTACGTGGGTGGAGGCTCTGGGACACTGGACAACTAGCCTGGGTCCCCACACCCACAACCCATCAGTGCTCACATCCTGTTGCTGCTTCTCCTCATCCAGGTTGACGGTGCTCCAGCCAATGTTCTCTTCCCCATCTGATTCCGAGCCACCATTGGCCGAGCGCTCTTCATCCCTTTCAAAGTCCTGGGTCCAGAAGTCAGGGTCAGGATGGGCAGCCCCAGCCCTCCCGAGACCTTTGAGCACTGGACCAGAAGGCACCACCCCAAAGATAGCAGGCCAGGGAACAGTGGGACCCACCATGAGCTCCTCCTGCTCCTCCCGGTTGCCAGCTAACCCATAGGTGGGGATCTCCCCCAGCGTGCGGCAGAATTCGGAAGTGGCATTGAACACGATGGCCCCCTTCCGCTCAGGGTCCTCTTCCTCCTCCCAGCCACGCTGGCGAGACTCCAGCTTCTTTACAATCTCCACCACCTAGGGGAGGGAGTGGCTGTGGGCAGACCCCAAGTTTCTGGGGTGATACCACAAAGACTCAGGAACCCACAGATCCTCCCTGGTGGCAATAAACAAGCTATTCCTACAACCCACAATGGATCTTCCAGCTGTGCCCCTCTAATCTCTGTAGGTTCGCTCTGTCCAAACCCACCAATGGCTCCCTACTACCCATGGAATCAGTACCATACTGGAGTTACCAATGAAATCCAGAAATCTGGTCCTAACCAAATGTAAACACAGGAGACTCCTAAGGGAATGTGAGTGCTGCCTGTAATGACAGGTCCATATGCTCACAGGGACAGGTCCCAAACCACACGTCAACTTCCATGCCCAGCCTCACCTTCTCACCGCTGTCTCGCAGCTGCTGGAGTTGCTGCAGCTGCCGCAGACGGCGTCCCTTCTCCAGTTGCTTCTGCAGCTCCAGCTCTGCTTCATCTTCTTCCAGCACCTCTGGGGACCCTGATGGAAGGGCTCCCCCATCCTCTGGTGGAAACATGGAGGACACCTGCTCACACAACCTCCTTGGCCCACAGAGCCACCCCGCTCCCCGCTAGCCAACCCCGAACCTTCGTCACTGATATCCATGTTCTCTACTCGAGTATCATCTGATGGTGGGGGCTGAGCCACAGGGTCCTTCTCCTCATCCTCCAGGGCCTCCTCCTCCACCTCAGGAACTCGACGCCGACCCCGGCCCCGAAGCCTAGGAGAATGGCATACCTTCAGTGAATGGTGTTCCTTTAGGCTGGCCCAACCCTCATACCCACCAATGTGTTCAAGCACACCTGGACCCAAAGTCCCCATCCTGAGTCTGGTCCCCAAGAGGCAGCAAGTCGTCTGCCCGCATTACCACCTCCTTCTCCTTCTTTCGGATTTTCTTCACCCTCCGCTTGGTCTTTTTGAAGGTCACCTTCAGAAAGGAGCACAGAGGAGTGGGATGGAGCATGCAGGCCCCCAAAGTCCCAGACAACAACTACCTCCATGTTCCTATTATTCCTCACAGCAAGCCTCCGAAGGTGGCTGCTGGCATCATCATCCCACATGGGTGTCCCAGGCTGTTAAGTGACTCACCCACCCAACGAAGAAGCTGGTTTGGGGACAGAACTGGAACATAAACATAGACCCATCTGGTTCAATGGTCCCTGTTCATTAACACTAGCACTTCCTTGGGCTGCCATTTACAGCTCACCAAGGAACAAGTGCTACTATGCCAACACTCAGCTTCCCTCCCAAGCTCATGTTGGGGCACAATTGTGCCAGAGGAGGCACAATTATCCTAGCACAAGGCAAAGAAAGGCTCACCATCTCTTCAGGACTTAGGTACTCAGAGGCAAGCCGGGGCCCTACAGAGCTTAGAGACTGAGCCTGCAGCCGTAGCTTGGCCCGGATCTCTTCTAGCTCGCGCTCCCTCAGTCCATCAGCCATGCCACCTTGCTCCAAACGGAAGGAATGTGGTCGCTCGCCCTCCAGCTCCTCATCATATTTGGCCAGGATAGAGCGGGGTTTTTGCTGCAAGACAAGAGGGTGGCTGGGACCTAGGCCAACTCTTGGGAAGCCATGGAACTGTAGATTTCCTAGCACCACACACCGTCTGCCCCAGCAGCTGCCCCGCAAGCAAACCTGTGCCAAATCATCAACACTCTCATCTTCCGCATAGGGCAGGTAGTCGGGCTTCTTCTTCCGAAGCTCCACATTCTTGTCTGCCCGCTCCTTGTCCACCATGTTCACATTCACCAGCACATCCTCCCCCTCCTGCAGAACCCCTGCAACAGAGCAGAGACGCACAGCTCCCACCCGCCCCAGCTTAAGTGTCCACCCCCACAGGGGTAACAGCTCAGCTCACCTTTGTCCTTGAGGGTGAGGACCACAGTCTCCCCTTCTCGAAAGGAATCGATGGCATGTTCCACAGTGAGGCCTTGCAAGTCCCGGGCACTATAGAGGTCCTACAGGCGAAGAATCAACCAAGTCAGAAGCCAGAAGGCACCCAACCCTGGGATGCCCACATCAAGGCCACAGTGTCCACCCAACAGTCCTGGGCGCTGCAGCCTCACCTGTCGCCTCTGCTCAAACTCTTCCTCCACCAGAGTGCTGACGCCAAACTCTTGGTCCATCTCCTCTAGTAGCTTGGCCTACGGGGAAAGGAAGGGTGACCAGCAACCTTATCCTCAGTGACCAAAAACCACCAAGACTCTACCAAGTAGCTATGCAAAAGGACAGGCTTTGCAGCGGAACTGTGAGAACCCAAAGGCCCCCGAGCATAGAGCACTGCGGCAACTGTCCCACACGGCCAGGTGTTCTCACCCGCTTCTCTGCCAGGTCCTTCTCTTTCTGCAGCTGCCGGCTCCTCTCAATCCAGGCTGCGGTGTCATCCAGCCAGGGGTCATCCTCTCCCAAAGTCTTGATTTTCCTGAGGAGGGAGAACACTTAGGAGGAGCCCAGACGTGCTCTCCCGGCCTGACCCAGGGCAAGGAAGCAATGAAGAGCTCTCCCTGCTTGGCCAGAAAACCCTCACCCCAATTTTTGGTTCAGCAAACGCTTTTCCTTGGCAGCTGCCAGCTTCTCCCGTAGTTCTTCACGCTGTCGCAAGGCCATGGGGTTGATGACATCAGCTGCCACGGGCTCCTCCTTGGTGCCCGCCTCTGGAAGGGGGGCCCAGACGTAAGGCTATGCTTGCCCATGGCTGGTGAGGAGAGGAGGGAGCCACTCACCCTGCCCCTTCCAGCCCAGGGGCCGGAAGGAGAGGAGAGGGGAAGAACTTTCATCTCCCTATTCCTACCTCACCCCAACCCCCACTTTCGTCCCTCCACATGGTACGGCAGGAAGCCTCCCCTCTATGCCTTCCAAAGCTTCTCAAGTCATGTGGGGTTTTTTCTGTCAGTTTGGTTTTTGGTGTGCATGGTTTTTTGTTTTTTTCATGTTTTAAAAAAGAAAGCAACACACTAAGACAACTTAGACGGCCTACAGCACTGTGCATATCCCTTAGACTGTCTAAAGCCAGGGTGAAGGTGCCAAGGCCACACAGGAAAAGCACATCTCAGATCCCCACTAAGACACAAAGAAGAGTCTTGGCCCTTTGACAAAACACACATATAAGGCTACTAAATGGAGTTGTCTCTGCTAGCTAATCTCCACTTTCTTTCCACTTAGATGCCCCAGGCCAGCCTCACACTCACCTTTCTTGACAGCATTGACCTCCAAGGGTTTCAGCCCCAACTTTGCGCGGAGTTTACTGAAGACAAGAGACAGAAGTATTAGGGTTTACCTAAGAAATGGGGCAACAAGGGCATTTACAGATAGGCAG
This sequence comes from Peromyscus attwateri, assembly GCA_902168425.1. Taxonomy (NCBI): domain Eukaryota; kingdom Metazoa; phylum Chordata; class Mammalia; order Rodentia; family Cricetidae; genus Peromyscus; species Peromyscus attwateri. The sequence goes on along the minus strand of CABHPP010130137.1, from coordinate 2,389 downwards.
GAGGTGGAAACAAGGTGAGAATGAGTGGTTCTAAGGGCCATATGCACAGGCCCTAATGCCAGCAGCCTAGGCCATGAAGACACTGGCTTCCAGATCAGGGAATGCCTAACAGGGGAAGCCCATCCTTCATCCTGGGTTTCCTCAATTTCCTCCACTGAAGCTCCCTTGGTTGGCTGGCCATTCCAAGTCTAATTGGCTCCATTTAGAGGGGAAAAGTTTCTGTGGGTGACAGCCCCAGGTGCAACCAGTCTCAGAGGAAAAATAGGACAACATCATAAGGGCTACTCACTTGGTCTCCTCAATGCTAAGTGATGAGGCATCTCCAGAGCTAGTTTTGGAGCTGGCAGCTAGAACAATAAGGAGCATGGCTTAAGGGACCCATGAACATGGGACCAAGAAGCAACACTGTGGGCTCCAGCTGCAAGGTGGAAGACAAGGAAGGGTCCCTCACCAGCACCTGGGCAGATGACACCAGAAAACAGCAGCCTTCTTCCCCTCGCCGAGCTCCCCAGCAGCGGCTACCCAGGCCCTTGGCTATCAACACTGCCTCTTCCAATACCCTTCTTTCTGACCCAAGCGATTCCTCTTCTGCATCCCTCACTGGGCCACTCCAAATCTCACACCCCACCTTCAGCCTCCACTGTCCCTTCTGCTCGTCCTCATACAGTTCTATCAAAGATCAAACATCGTCTCCTCCATGAAGCCCTGGTCAATTACTGACCAGAATTAAAACTAACTGCATAGCACGGTTTGTCATCCCCGGTACACAGCAGCGTATGTGGTCAAGGAATACTTACTAATGTGTGTTCCATGCCAGATGTTGTGAGCATAGGTAAATAAGCACTCTGGACCTGTTCTACCCACCCCACAAACAGGAGAGAACTTCAACAAACACCATACTGAGGAAGACACCACGAGGACATCCAAGTCGCCCCGACACACACTACACACAGCTCATCTCCTGTTCTTTAAACCCAAGAGGTCCCTTCCTCCTCCACCTAGGCTCTGGACCCCATTTTCTAAATGAACTCTGAAGTCCCAAGTCTCCCTTTTTCCAATTAGCAAATTATTTTCAAAAAGTTTCAATTTGAGGGCTGGAGAGATGTCTCAGTGGATAAAAGCACTTGCTGTTCTTACAGAGGACCCAGGTTTGGTTCCCACAATCTATATGGCAGCTCACAACCATCTAACTCAGTTCCAGAGGACCCAATGGCCTCTTCTGACCTCCACAGGCACCAGGCAGCCTTCATATTTACACATGAAGGTAAAACACTCAACTACATAAAATAAAAACAATCCTTTGTTTAAAAGTTCTGGTTTTTGCTTGATGCCCTGTGGTATGTGACACTGTTAATCACTCCATCTTCTCAGCAATTATCTCTTTGCACAGATCCTATGACCCGACTGTGGTTTTCCCGCCATTTGGCTACTCTATTTTTTGAGTATGTTCCTAGGCCCACAACTGAGCTGCTGGTGTTCCTCAAGCTCTATTTCTGACCCTAGTTCTCACTCCACACATTCTGGGGCACTTGTTTGGTCTCCTGAATACACACCAGCCCCAACCACTCTATTGCACTTACACTGTAGGTTTCCCCACGCACACCAACCACAAAGCGGTCCCAAACTCTGTGATTCTCCCTTGCCTCCAATGTGTTAATCTTCTAAACGCAATTTCAACAGAGGAACACCATTTCACCAGGCCGATAGGGCCAAAACTCAAGAAGCCATTTCCTATTCCTCATCCCTCCCATCCTCAGCCCAGGCACTAAATTTTGTTCATTCCACTTCCTAAACACGCATTCAATCTATCCATTTCTCTCCACCCCTTTGCATGGAGAAATATGCATACTATCAGTCCTCACCTGGTTGGGTTGACCTCTCTCCTGATCTCTGGGTCTCTAGTCCTATTTTTGACAAGCTCTCAACCCAGTGATCTTCGTAAAATACGAAGTAAATCAACGCATTCCCTACACAAATCCTTGGTTCCCTACCATCTTCATTATAAAGCCCAAATTTCTCAACAGGGCTTACAGCACAGGGTCCCTGGTGTTCAGACCCAAGCGTGTGTTACTGCTTCATGACGCTACCATGAGCCCAACACGATTCGCCCAATGTCAGGTTTCTCTGGCCTCTGTCGGTGCATGCTCGTACCTCCCTTCATTCACCCACCCACAGCATTTACTGTGAAGTGCCAGACGGAGAGGGAAACAGTTGACCCCAGACTTCATGAAGCTTAGCATGGGGAGTCCGTCCTTAATCCCCAACAGCCAGAGGAAGTCTTTAGCACAAGCGGCAGAAGGCCCTCGAGGTCACTCTGCACCCTCCGTGCCGCGCACCCCGAGACCCCGCCCCGCCCCGCCCTCACCGGCCTCGTAGCCGTCATCGCGTT
>CABHPP010130136.1:0-21075 GCA_902168425.1 Peromyscus attwateri | reverse complement strand
CTTGTACATACGGGTTTTCCCAAGCGGACAGAAGAGAAAGAAAGAACTTTAATGACCACGATGGTGCTGACATGACAGTTTGTTAATGACAGCCACGGGAGTTGAGGGCAGTGACCTAGGCAGGTGGCAGCCCCCTCTCCCCCAAGAATGTCACTTCTTGGGTATTGATGTCAGAGCAAGGCCACCTCTGTCCAAGGTACCAGGGGTTTCTGGAAACCAGAATCCTGGTGACCCTGGAGTTGTGGGGGTGCCTATGGAGGCAGAAGCCCCTTGTGTCTTGGGGCTTTGGGGTGCATGGACATTGGTACTCTGGATTGTGTAGCTAGGTTAGGCACTGGGGGACTCTGGCAGTAGAGTGGGGGTGATGCAAAGCCCCCAGGAGGCAGTGGCCAGTGAGTGCCTCTTTGCCATCTTGTAGGCACAGTGCGGCTGGGGTGACGCTTGGGCCTCCCTAGAGCATGGGGACAGCAGACTGTAGCCACTTTTCCCAAGGAGGAGCAGAAATACCACAGGCTATACCCATCACAGTGTGAATACAGGAACAGACGCTAAACTGCCCCGTAGGCCATGCCAGCTGTAGAGCAGGACCCAGGCATCAGAGCTCATTCTTAAAGGTGGGGCAGAGTTGATCAGACAGGCAAGGTTCAAAGACTTCTGAGGCAGGTATGAAAGGCATACCCACAGGGCAGGTATCCTGGGTACTCACCTTCCAAAGTCCAGCTTTGCCATCTGGCTGTCACCTAAACCTGTCAAACACCCTCCTCCTCCTCCTCCTCCTCCTCCTCCTCCTCCTCCTCCTCCTCCAGCTGTGTGAGGATCCAGGAAGCATTGGGGGCTGTCTCCCAGCCCCCTACTGCCTGCCCCATGCCACCTGCCTCTTGCCGGCCTCTCTCTCTTTCTCTCTTCCAGAATGCCAACCTGGCCCCTTGTGGAGCAGACCCGGATGCCAGTTGGGGCACTCGAGGTACACACAATGGGGACCCCTGTGGGTCTCTGGCTAGGCCAGAATCACTAGCACACGTCTACCAGTCTCATTCTGAGACATCCCTCTGGGAACTGCTGGCAGAAGGTTCTGCACCATGGATGAAGGGTCTCCTGGGGATACCCGTTAACCCTTCAGCTCTTCCATCCTGTGCTGCAGGGGCCTGTCATGGCTTTTTAGGTACTGTGAATCTCTTGGAATAGGGCACAGACTCACAAGCAAACAGCTTCTAGGGGCTGAGCTGAACAGTGTAGGTCAAACCCCGTCTCCGGTTCTCATTCACTATGTATCTGCTGGCATACGTGTGAGTGGCCACCTGGTCATGTGGCAGGTACCCCACTAATGGCTACTCTCCCAGCTCTGAGCAGGCCGTGCACCTGGCCATGCTCACCTCCTTGTTACCCTCTGGAACGCTGGGGGAACCCTGCTCTTGCGTACCAGTTCACATATAGATGGCAGTGCCAGGGCATCACAGCTTGCTCTTGAAGTGGTTGTCCCAGTCTCCAGCCTCAGAGCTGGCACTTCAGAGTCCCAAGTGGGAAGATCAAGGGCCTGCCTCTTGCAGGCATCTTCCCTCCAGAATGATTGGAGGCCATGATTCCAGCGGCCCTTCCTGTATGTATGGAGCACCTGCCATCTGCACTGCTTTAGCTTCGATGCAATGACACCTGAAGTCTAAAGAAAAACCTTGTCGAAAGGGGTGTACAGTGCTTGGCAGTTTACAGTAGGAAGCAAAGCATGATGAAGAGGGGCTGGGGTGTGGCTTGGGTGGTAGTGTGCTTGCCTCACATACACAAAACTCTGGGCTTTATCCCCAGCAGCACATGTATAATGGTGCATATTGTAATCCCAGCACTTGGGATGGGAAGGCAGGGGAATCAGGAGTTCAAGGTCACCCTCAGCTACATAGTAAGTTCAAAGCTAGCCTAGGCTCAGTGAGACCTTGTTTTAAAAAAGGGGGGACAGTAGGAGACTGGGGTGACAGGATACGTATTAGTAAAGGTGTCAGACTCCACAACACCCTTCAGAAAGTTTTCCCTGGAGAACCCACTGCATGTCTGGGTAAACTGAGATGGGTGTCTTTCTCAGAGCAGCCCAGAACACCAGGAAAGACATTTCCCAGCCTAGGAGCACAGTGCCACTACCCAGCTTCCAGGGTGGCCTCCAGCCTCCTGGCCATGCCTCCTGCTCTCAATATTCTGTGGGAGACCCTTGGTCCTTCCCTTGAAATCTAAGACCAGAGGCCCATGAAGGTTGCTCAGAGACTGAGCATGGACCTGCTCATTGGGGGGTGGAGGTTGCCCAGGAAGAGGATTGCACCCATCCTGGGCATGGGTTCTTTCATTCCTAAACCAGCCCTGTGGTCTCTGCTCTTCTCTTACAGAGTACAAGGTAAGGGGTCTCCTGCACTAACTGACCTCTCCCACCGCGCTGCGCCTGCCCAGGTTAAAAGTTCCTTTCTGTTGCATTTTCTCTATGAAGTGTGCATGTCCACAGCCCACACAAGTATGTATCCTGGTTTGCCTTTTGGTCAGCCCAGGGGTCCTTGCCTCTGAGATAACTCTGTGATGTCTTCCCTGCAGATATACCCATATGACTCCCTTATCGTAACAAACCGAATCCGTGTGAAACTGCCCAAAGATGTGGACCGGACGCGGCTGGAGGTAAGGCAAGGTAGGGAGGTATGCGTTGAGACTCTACAGGCCTCAGCCACAAGACCAGGTTCCCACGCACATACACACCAGGAGGTGGTGCCCCTGTGGTGACAGAACAGGGCTCAGAACCAAGGACACACGGCTTTCCAAAGGCAAAGAAACAGGGTCACAGACCCAACTCTGCTGGCTTTGCAGAGGGGCCCTGGCTTCTGGCTGGGGTAGGGAAGGCCGGGTAGCAGGGTGCACCAAGGAGCTCGCAGTGGTCCCATCCAGCGTGCTGCCCTGAAAAGATGGGCCAGCTTGAAGGAAGAACTTCTGGGCTGCCCTGCTGATCTAGAACAGGAAGTTCATCCGCGGAAGACAAGTGTGTGTCTGAAAGGTCCATGCAGCTGCAGCAGAGTAGTGTGAGATGGTGGTGCACTGTGCCCAGGAGGACAGACTCTGCTAAGCACTCTGTGGCAAAGCTAAATGCCCTATTCATGCTTCTCTGTTCATTCAAAACCACCCCACAGTCAACAACATCCGTAGGGGGCTTGAGGGGATCCCCCTCTTGAGCTTCACACCTAGGCACTGCCTTTCCATGCCTCTTGCTGGGGCGAGGGCATCTCCAGGCTCCTGAGGGCAGAGGCTACCTTCTTCCTGTGCCTCATGCAAGTACTAGATTCCATCCAAACTTCTCATGGGGCAGCGGCTTTGTGTGTGACCAGGAACAAGAGAAACAGATGTATCCAAGGAGGCCCAGCAGGGCTGGGGCTTTGGGGGGTTGGCAGAGCAGAAACCCTGTAGACAGATTCACAAAGAGGTAGCCTCTAACGTGGCACAGATAGGCCTGGGACTGTGCTGGGGCACAGAGTGCAAAGGTCCTCTCTGTGTTACAGAGAACATGCTCCAGGCTTGTCCAAAGCCAATCAGGACTTTCACGGGCAACAGAACAGGGCAGTGTGAGTAAGGCATCTGTTCAGAGCTTGTGGGATGTGACCCTGGCAGGGATGGTATCGTAGCAGAGTACTGGCTTTCCTCAGCTGGCCAGTCATGTGCCCTTGAGCCTTCATCTCTACTTAGGATGAAAACCCATAGCTACTTAAGAGAGCCATTGTGCAGTCCGAGGTCATTTGAAGCCCTTTCCCTGGGGCCTGGTAAACAGTAGCCCCTCTGCACATTAGTGGCAGCAGAAAAGAGACAGGTGATTGGGGCTGCTGCACAGGGAGGGGGACTCCCTTAGACCCATAGTGACTTACACTGGAAACCAATGGAGTCACATGACTGAAGGGCCCCTTCGGGTATGGCTGCATCAAGGACTAAGCAGTATTTTCATTCCCAGTGACTGTTCCTCCTCTACATTGGCTCCAGTGAGACTCTTTCACCTCCCCCCAGAGCTCAAGGTCTCGGGGGGTGGGGTGGGGAGGGAACCCTCTCTATTATCTGTCTTCATACAACCCACACTGAGCCTCTGGGTGGTCATTACCCCATTCTACCCCTAAACCAACCAGTTCTACCCAGGACATATAATGACCGGATCAACCAGTTTGTCTGGAGTTAAGGGGGCTGCTGGTGTCACCTGAGCTGGAGAGACCCAGGTCGTTCCTGGAAGAAACTGAGAGCTGCCATCTGAGATGGAAAGAGGCTGCTGGGCAACAGGCGGGTGGCAAGTGTCCACTGCAAGGACGGTCGGGGAGGGGACAGTACAGCATAGCAGAACACAGTGAGATCTCCAATAAGTAGCCCCTCAGAGCAGCCAGTCCACATGGTGGATACCCATCATACCAGCCAAGGATCCAGGGAGCCAAAGCGCTGGTTAGCAGGATATTTGAAGCTCATTGCAAATGAGGAAAGGCCACGGGAGCATTTTTGTGTATTTTGATGTGTGTATCATTCACACATCCAGGGCCAGCAGCTGGACTGGCTAGGGGGCTGTATGAGATTGTCAGGGTAGGGCGAGGCTGGGGCTCAGGAGTCCTTGTCTGAGTATCAACTGTGGCATTGGTATCAGTGGCTCACAGTGGGGCGTCTTGGCCTCTGGCTGAAGCTGGGCTTGTTGATGGTGGGGTCATGGCCAAGAGCACTGCTACTGTGTAAAGAGGGTACTGCTGGCCATTGGCAGCTCATGGGTCAGGATAGGCCTAGAGGGATCCTATTTGCTGTGTGTGTCTTGGCTCTTTAAAAGGTGTGTCCTTGTGGATTACTGAGGGAGCTTGGACTAAATGCTTCCCCCTTAGATGATGCTCAGAGCTCAGATGACATCAGTAGCAGCTCCTGTAGCCCCCTGAGAGCCTGCTGGGGCTCCCTGCTTCCCTTTAGGGCTAGGGCGTGTCTCAAGTGACTTCTGCTTTGCTTGTGAGTATGCCTGCTGAAGACAGCTGCAGCCTCAGGAGGGGATTAAACTTTTCCTATTCAGGTGAACACACCCAAGAGTGTGACTCTCCGCTCTTCTTCCCCATCAAGCTCAGCCAGCCCCAGGAATTGGAGCAGTTGCCACAGTGGGACACATCTGTCCTTTCTTCCTTATCAGCTTGGGGACAGTGATGTGACCCTGGAAGGAGTGTGGTGGGGCTTTCTTGCAGGAGCAGGACCCCCCCACACACACACACACACTCCCACCCCATGTTTGTGTCATGGGAGAGAGCTTTAGTTTTATAGTGAAACCAAGTTATAACTTGTAAAGATCCAGAAAGCCACAAAGAGGAATGGGAAGTGGAAAAGCCTTCTGGGAGTTCCCAGTGCCATCTCTTCAGGGTGGACAAGCTTCCACAAATCTCTCTTGTACGACTTTGGCAGTAATGGAGTTGTCTTTTGGGCAAGGAAGGCTCACTGTGTACTCAACTCATCACCTACTTTCCCCCCTGAGGTTGGATACAGACCTTTTCTGTGCCAGTCCATGTCACTCTGCCCCCATCTGGCCAAGCAGCCACAGGAAGACCAGCTTCCTGAAGGGTCCTAAGGACAGCATTGCCACTCACAAGCTCATTGGCTGAGCTTGTCATATGGCATCACTTGCTGCAAGGCAGGCTGGGAAGTGAAGTTAGCCATGTGCAGGAAGAGGCTGTGGATGTGGTGGGCAGCAGATGGTGTCCTCTGTAGCTCTTCAGGATTTGTCCCCTGACTGCTGATCATTATTATCGAAACTCAGTGTCATAGTTGTCAGTCAAGTGTCCCAGTCATAGACATGGGTACTGACTGGGACTCTAGGGAAGTCTTTGAGCAAAAACAGACATGAGCCTGATAGAGTGGTGTCCATCAGCTGATTATCCAAATGAGTGTGCAGAACCACATGCCAGCATTAGTGCTCTGAAGTCAGGAACCTGGGCTTCTCTGTTTCGAATGAGTAGATGATAATGGTGTAGTAAGCATACTTGTATGTGTGTGCCTGAGTGTGTGAGGGTTTTGTTAGAAAACTACATGGGCAAAGGCCAGGGAGCAGAAGGGAACCTGGGCTGTTTGAGGAAGTGGACCTACAAGACTATACCTGAGCAGGTAGACAGAAGGCTAGGTCAGGCCTCACGGGACTCTGCGCTGCGCTAAGCCGCTTGGCTGTTAGCCTAGTGATAGTAACAAGATTTGGCGTGCAGTTTACAACATGTCCTGTGTCTGTGTTGTGGAGTTTAGACTGGCAGTAAATACAGAGGGAGAGTTGAGGGGCAATGTGAGTCATCTAGAAAGCACGATGGTAACTTGGATAGGGTAGCATGACTGCAGGTGAGATGTAGAGGAATTCGGGCAGTGTTTGAAAAGTCAAGGTCGCAGACCTTAAACATGAAGAGTGGGCTGTGGACAGGGCATTCCTGACGTAACTGTAGCCAGCCTGGGAGGGATGGCATATGGTGGTCTTCCAGAAGAGCAAGGTGCACTGGGGTCAATGGTGATGGCATTTGGGCACAGCCTTGCAGCAGTTAAAGGTGCCATACAGGTGCCCGGTTCTGCACAGTGTGTGATGAAGGTCAGTGACTGTGTTCTGGTTGTGAAGGTCCTCTTTGACTGTGCAGGGAGTCAGATGCATCACACAACATCCACACATGGAGCAAAAACCATGTCTCCATCCCCAGATGTGGAGCTCTTTGTCCTGGAAGATCTAAAGCTCAGTCCTTGGCCATAGTACACCAAGGACCTCTTTCCTAGAGAAAACCAACCACCAGTGTGTTCTGAATGCTTGAATTCTGAAGAGCTTCTGGGCCCAGAATTCCCAGTCCAAGGGACAGGATCTCTGTTGGCCCCAGATGGAATAACATGTCCTAATCTGAGCCATTCCCTGCATGCCCTGCCCTGTTCATCAAAGGTGGCATTGTTTTGCTTCCAAGATAGTCTTCCACCATCCCCAGTGGTGTCATGGGAGGGGCTGAGCACTTGGAGTCAGTGCGAGCTAGTGAATCCAGTCTCTGTAATGTCTACCTGTGTGACTGTGGACAAGTAACAACCATTCTGGGCCTGATCTCTCACCTGTCAGGTGACAAGGGTTGCACCTGTCCTTTGGACAACTGCAAGTGTTTAAATGGAGGTTCAGAAACACTTAATTGAGCATCTACAGTGTTAAGCAGCAGGTGGGCACCTATGTGCACACTATCCTCCAAACTGAGTGATAGCCCTGCAGATGTCAAGTTTGCCTTGGAGAAGGGCCATGGATGTGGTCCAAAATGATGATTGCTGAAAACAGGAAGAAGTAGTGTTACCATGTACACGGACGCAGGGCAGTGCAGTCAGCTGTGGGAGAAAAGTGCTTTCGTAATGCCCTGTGTGGCAGACATAGACAGCATGAACATGGCTAAGCATGGCAGATAGTGCTGCTGTCCCTTCTGTGTGGTCGGCGCCATTCCAAGCACATGGCAGATTTTAACACTTCTTTCACAACACTACGAGGCATCCAGACAGCTTCCAGGGCCATGGTTCCCAAGAGGCAGAGATGGGATTCGGCACTCAGAGCCACTCTGCCAGCCGACTTCTGGATCAATTACAATATGTAAGTGAATTGCCAAATGAACCTGTCTTTAAATTGCTTTTCTCATTATATTTCCTCACACCTATGAAGACTGATACACAGACCTTAGAAATATGCATTCATACACATGCACACAAATACACAGACATATACAAACATACATATGCAGGTGGGTAACACATGCCAAGGCACATGCTCAGAGGAGAGCTTCACAAATCTTGCAGGGCTGGTACTTCTGAAATGTGGTGACTCAGGAGGCTGAGATCTGAGGCAGGCTTACTCCTTCTCCTTTGGTTCTTACAGCCTTCAACCCCTTGGCTGAGGCCCACCCACATTTTCTAGGGCAATCATTTTCTCATAGACAGTAATTGATAACCATGCCTACAAAACACCTTTGCAGTAGCCTGTAACCAGTATTTGACCAGACCCCCAGCGCTGGGGCTTGGAAGAATTGGTATATCCAATGTAGAGACCAAGAAAGGCTGGTGAGGTGCTGGAGGGGCTCCTGTCTGCAGCTGACGCTATGTGGCCATGTTAATGTGTCACTCGATGATTGGTGACTCCTGGGTGGGGGCTCTGAGCTCTTCCTGGGGGCCACCAGGGCCTGCTGACTGGGAAGAGGCTGCTGCAGAGGGCCTAGGGTTTCCCTGCTGGTCCTGTCCTCACGCTCCCTGAGGCTGGGCATGTGTTTGCTGGTGCAGTAAGCCCAGGGTGACTGCACCTGGGGAGTGAGGACCCCGAGGTTCAAGTGTCCTTTCCCTGCTCAAACTTGTCCATCCAGTGTGATGAGGACAGAGCACCCTGGACCCTGTTGACCAAGGGTGACCATGAGGGGTTCAGAGCCACCCCCAGCCCCCTCCTGATTCAGGTGGAGAAGAAGTACTTGAGTGCTGTGTGGCAGGACAGATAGACCTGGGGAGGGGTCTGGTGAATGTCAGCTACCAGGAAGCTCACTGTGGAGCTGCAGTGGGCAGAGGCAGGAGGCAGAAGGGGTGCCAGGGGACAACAGTCACACACGTGTTCCTTGAGGAAGGAAGGGAGAAAACCATGAGCAGAGACCTGCTGCCCTTCTGGAGCTGAGGGTCATCCAGGTTAGCTGACCTTTGGTGTATGGGACTCGGTGTGACCTTGGGGCCCTCTTGGGTACCACAACTCAGGCAGCCTCACCTCTGGGAGAGGTGACATTTGATTCAGGGCCTATAGAATTTGGAGATGTTCCTTGTGATGCAGAGAGAACGGTGATGAAGGTCCTAGGACTTCCCACCATGCAACGGTGTCCCCCAGGAGTGAGACTGGCCCACTCCCTGGAAAGGCGCCATGCCGGTCTCCCTTCCTGTAGCTATGGAAGAAGCTTGGAGCCCTTGGCGTTGGCAAGTGCCTAAGAAGTCAGGGGCCAGGGAATAGCTGAGCTAAAACAGCTATGTGGGTCCCTGTAGTCAGCTACATCCCATGGTTCTTCCTATTGGGGAGGGCACCTAGCTAGCCAGAGGCCCTTCCTGCTAGGAGACACTAACAGATCCTCTGCCAGGCACTGGCTCCTCTGACCCTTGCTCATACTGGCACTCAACAGAACTTGGGCAGCCAAGTCCTATCCCCCTCCATGATGAGCCAATCCATCAGGAGCTGTGGATGTGGTAGGGCTAGGGCCACTGGCCTCAGGTCTTTCCCTGCCAGCTGTCCTGACACCCCTACCACTCCAAGAAATGCACCTTCACAATACCAGCCGTCACGTGTGTGCCCCTTCTGTGGTCTCACTTGCAACCAGCTCTCCTGGGCTGTGCAGGGAGCATCACAGAGAATATGATGGGAGTTTGAAGTCAGCCTACATAGTAAGCTCAAGGCCTGCCTGGATTGCATAGTGGGGCCTTGTCTCAAACAACAAAAGCGGGGACCATACCTCAAGTCACCTTCCCAACACTTCCATCTCTGGCGGTCCTGCTAAACTGGTCTCATCCCACCCTACCAGGCACCCTTTCCCCTATGGTGCCCTTGGCCTCTCTGAGAGCATCCTGCAGTAAGTTGGAAGAGAGGGAGCAGGCCTCAAAGGGCTATGGTGAGACAACACAGTATCTTCTAAGTCTTGGTGGTCTAGGAGTGGACTTCTCAGCAAATCGAGTCACCCCGATCTCACCATTCAGATAGTTCCTTTCTAGCCCAAGATGCTTTTCCTGTTTGCAAGCCTAAGACAGTCCACAGGCTGGGGCCTCCACCTAGGAGAGGCTTGCTGGATTCTGCGAGCATGGCTATGTGCATGTATGTGTGACTCCAGGTCCCTCTTCCAGATCACCTACTGCTGGGGCTCTAAAACTCAGAGCACTCAACACAGATTTAGTGACAAAATTTGTATTTATGCTTTTCAGAGATTACCGCATTCTCTAGTCTGTTCTGAGACAAGATCTCCTATAGCCCATACTGGCCTTGAACTTGCTATGTGGCCAAGGCTGACCTCAAACTCCTGATTCTTCTGCCTCCGTTTACCAAATGCTGAGATTGCCTGTGTGTGACCCCATACCTAACTCTTATCCATTTTTCTTTCTTGATTATTACAATGACCTTTAGTTTAGTGTCTTTGCTTTAAAGTTGTGGAAACTGTACTCTTATTTTGCCAATATTTTTTTAATTGTGTTAAGAAGTGATTTCGTTTCTTTTCTTCTGTTTTCTTAGAAGGGTTTGTGGGTAGTGAAACAGGGTCTCAACCCATTCTGGCCTTGAACTAGAGGATGACATTGAACTCCTGATCCTCCTGCCTTTGCTGTTTATCATCAAAGGAAGTCAGGACAGGTCCTCAAGCAGGGCAGGAACCTGGAGGCAGGAGCTACAGAGGCCATGGACGGATGCTGCTTACTGGCTTGCTCAACATGGCTTGCTCAACATGGCTTGCTCAGTCTGCTTTCTTGTAGAACCCAGGACCACCAGCACAGGGAAGGCACTACCCACAATCACTAATTAAGAAAATGTCCTACAGGTTTGCTTACAGCCTGATTTTATACTGGCTTTTTTTTTTTTTTTTTTTTTTTTTTTTCGAGACAGGGTTTCTCTGTGCAGGTTTGGTGCCTGTCCTGAATCTCACTCTGTAACCCAGGCTGGCCTTGAACTCACAGAGATCCACCTGGCTCTGCCTCCCAAGTGCTGGGATTAAAGGCGTGCATCGCCACCGCCTGGCCTGGAGGCATTTTCTTATGAGGTTCCCTCCTCTCTGATGACTTTAGCTTGTGTCAAGTTGACATAAGACTAGCCAGCACACTACCCCTTGACTTTCTTAGCAGGGAGATGGGAATAGAACACATATCATCTGAGCAGTCACTGTCACAGTTAAAGAACGTGGTAAACGAGGCAGCCTAAAGGATTCTACAGAAGGCTCCAAGCAGGCAGGAGTCCCGATGCACGGCATGGTTATTGAACTTGGCCACAGGGAAGTTTTGTCAGCGGGAGTCAAGGGTCCTGTGGTAGCTCCCTGCCATTCCCTGTGTGTCCCTACCAAAACTCTGTCCTCTAGGCTTGTTTCTTTCACTGCAAACAGGCCCTGGACATGCCAACAAGATCGCTCATCCTCAGTGGTGGCCCTGTTTCAGCTGAGAGACACAGGGCTGGCCTGGCAGACATGCTGCTGCAAAGCTGTAAGCAGATTTCTAGGGCAAAAGCTCCAGAGCCTGAAGTCATGGTAGATCAGGCTTGGCCACTGGCCCTAGCAGGACTATTCAGTGGAGTGAGACAAAGGTCAATTTGTAGCTGCCTTGGGAAGGTGGAAAGCAAGCATTCCAGCCATCCCAGGCACTGACATGCTCTTTAGCTGTAGAGAGATAGATGAGAGGCGTGCAGGGTTACTCAGTCCTGGTCCAGCTGGGGCCTGGTTGGTCACTGTGTCATTTCTGGTTCTGCCAGGTGGTCAGCAGTCCTTATCGCTTGAGGGACAAGAAGGTTCCCGTGAGGCAATGTTGGGGTTGGGGGGGGAGAGTGGGATTTCATGATGGGGGATGTGTCTGTGAGTCTCTGCTGTTCCTGGAATCCAAGGTAACCGCAGGTTGAGAACAAAGACTGGAGACATTCAAGCTCCTTTTCCGTCTGGAATGGGACACGGTAAACACTGACTGAAAAGCCTCAGCTCTTATCTTTGCACTGGCTATCCTCAAGGGACAGAGATAGGCTTAACCATGCAAGGATACCCAGTCTATGTACGGAATTAAGTAGGTATTAGACCCAAGGGACAGCCGTAAAATGCAGGCAAAGGGGCCTGGTCTCCGCGCTGTAATTACGACGGGCTTCCAGGTGAGGAGCCAGTGTTTCTCAGAGCATAAGCAACTTCTCAGGTCCTCTTTCAAACGCCACTGACTGTCCCCGTTTTCCCTTGTCTGAAGAGACACCTGTCACCTGAGGAGTTCCAAGAAGTGTTTGGGATGAGCATCGAGGAGTTTGACCGCCTGGCCCTGTGGAAGAGGAATGATCTCAAGAAGAAAGCCCTGCTGTTCTGATAGCTGCCGGCCTCTTTCCAGGAGCCCGTTGGGGGGTAGAGCTGAGGGACCCCACTGGCCTCCCTGAAAAATCTCCTCCTGCACCTTGCCCTGCTTCTCTGTGTCAGTGGGGCAGGTGGGGTGCCCGTGGGAGGCGGGGCGCGGCCAGGCCCCCGAGGAGCGTCCAGCAGGCATGGTCCCTTGTGTAGCAAGGATGCTCCCGCCCCGTAGTTTAGGGCCAGGTGCCAGCTTGACCCACTCCTTCCCGCCACAACTTGGCATCAGGGCCGTGCTGCGGCCAGCTATCATAGGAGATGGGCTGGAGTATTCAGGCAGCCCAGCACCTCCCCAGTGCACCTGGTGTGCCCACACCTGTGCTGGGCAGTTGGGCACAGAAGCGTCTGGGAGGTGGGTGAAAGGTTTGTCAGTGGCAGACCCTGACACAGCAGGGGTGGTGCGTGAGGCTCCACAGAGCATGAGCAGTAGGCAGGCAGGCTGAGGCAGGGGAGCCAGACAGAGAGGCAGTGGGACTGTGATTTTTGCAGTTATTGTGAAGGATCTTTTCTGGGGAATGAATGTTGACCTGACAGGGTGCCCACACACACACACACTAGTGCTCTGTGTACTGTGCCCTTCCAAATCACCCCCCTTAGTTGCCTAAATGATATCTTTCAAGTTACACAGAAGTTTTTATTTTATTAAAAAGTATCGCTTCCTTACACATAAGAAGACATATATGCAGAGTTTAGTTTTCCGGTCCCTCAGAAGGGGAGCGCCTCCGCCTTACACCCCCACCGTGCGGGCCTCTGTGCTTCCAGTCCTCAGCGTTCCTCGGAGACAGGAGCCCATCTGTTGCCCTTCGTCCCTGCCCTTTGTATGCGTCACACAGACCGCCTCGAAGACAGACTCGCTCAGTAGTGCCGTTTGTAAATACATGTGAAGTGTATCGTCTCCTTTTGCCTCACCGTCATTTTCCCAAGTCTCAAAGAGAAGAGCGCCCCCTGATGGCCAAAGCCCTGGAATAAAGGTTTACCCCACTGTGGCCCAGTCTCACAGGAACCTGACCAGTCCGCTTCCGAAAGACACTCACTGTAGCCCCCACCACACAAAACACGCATGCGCAGGGTCCATGCTGCCACGCGCAGCCCCCACCGACACCGGCACCGAGTGCTGTGGGAGAGCTGAGTAGAGGTGGCGCCTCTCCCAACCTGGGTGTCTGGAAGTGGGAGCTCACTGGGGCCCTGGTGACAGATACAAAAGAGCATGCCTGCCACAGGCTGTGTGGGCACTGTAGCCCCGGGTGACTCTAGCTGTCCCCTCCTCTGGGCTGTCCTTCTCACTTTCTCACATCCCAGTACATGTTGAGTCTTGTTTTGTGCTGGAGTTCTCACCAGCCTGGCTAGGCCATGGAGGGGGAACTTTTGGTACTGAATCTGCTTCCTGCCACTTAGCAGTCTGGACCTGCGCAACTGGAAACCCCCCACCTCCTCCCTCACGAGGTGTCATGTCATATTTGATTCCTGGGACACCTGGGAAAATAAATGGTGACACACTATAACTTGTAAAAGGACAAAATGTGTTCAAGCATGCTTGGTTTCAGAGGCGCGGACAGGGGGTGTGTTCATGGAGCAGGACAGGCCACCCGGGAGGGACTCCTGCCCCATCCAGAGGTGGTCATGAGGGCTGGAGCCCTGGCTTGGTTAGCCTTAGGGAGGGAGCACAGTGCTAACAGCTGGTATCTGCCTACCCTAGGCAGGATGAGGGTCTGACGGCTGCTCTGGGGTGAAGGTCCGAAAGGGCCCCCAGTGTGTCCCCTGATGTCAGGGCATGCTTTCTAGAAAAGGTGCCCAGGCTCAGCCTTGAAAGATGGAAGGTCTCATCAGCCTAACAGGGAAAGGCACCCCAGGCAGGTGGAACAGTGCCGCAGGATGCCGAGGCTGCGAAAGGCCTCGTATATTCTGAGAGCTTTGGTGTCTGGAAATGGCTGAGCACGGGGCTGGGGAAAGGGCTGGAAGGAAAGAAAAGGCCAGCAGGGGTCTTCAGGGGAAGACCAATGGCATCCTGGGGTAAATGTGTCACGCGCTCTAATCTTATACCAATAACTGTCCATTCTGGTGAGCATCGCTGTCTGCCGCTTCTCAAGCAAGAAGCCCGTGCATTCTGTTCCCTTAGTGAGTCCTGGCAGTTCCACCTTCCAAGTATTGTCTGTGTCTCCCCCCAGGCACTGCTGTTGCTGGACAAGCCAAGGACAGTATAGTGGCAGTGTGATAAGGAACCCCGGGTGCTGGTACAAGCCTTTGTGTCTTAGAAATTGGGGTCACCACTCACTACTCTTCCCAAGAGCTCTATTGTCACCCCACAGCCAAGAGCAAAACTCTTCAACAGCAATCCAGTAGTGCCAAACAGCTAGGAGCCTTGAGCCATGGCTCCAGCCTCAGTGTCCCTGGTCATTCCTGCCCTTGCTGGGCAGCTGAATGTCACAACACAGTCTGCTTGTCCTGCACTCTCTGGGTAGCATGACCTTGCCTTGCACACGGGTTTCCCTCCCAGGAGAGCCCGCTCTTCCTTCCCAGGTTCTCTCAGAAATGGCTCCCACATGGCTCTTTGCTGACTCAAAGTCTCCAGCCTGCCCCAGAATCCTCAAGTACCTTCCTCATACCCTGCTGTGTGTCCCGCAGTCTCGTGTGTGTGTGTGTGTGTGAGTGTGTGTGTGTGTGTGTGTGTGTGTGTGTGTGTGTGTGTGTGTGAATGTACGGGCACGTTTGATTGTGGAGACCAGAGGTTGACATTGGATGTCTTCCTTGGTTGCTCTCTACCTTATTATCTTTAAAAATTGTATTTGTTATTCTTCAGTTACACACACACACACACACACACACACACACACACACACCCCCTGCAGCAGCCATTAACTTCCTCCAGCTACTGGGGGTGTGTGTGGAGCATTAAGAACACCTCCCCATCCATGCTAGAATGCTGATGGACTCAGACTTCTGTAAACCTTACCTAGCCAGTGCTGCCATGAGCCTATGGGTGCAGTAGCCATGACATGTCCTGAAGACAGCATTTCTTAGCACTCCTCACCATCCTATGGCACTTACTTTCTTCCTGCTCTCTCCTCCACAATGTTCCCAGAGCCTTAGAGGAGGTCACATCGATGTCCCGTTTAAAGCTGAGCCCTCAGCAGTCACTTATTCTTAGTACTTCACCCAGTAGAGTCTGCGTTAATGGTAGCCCACTACAAAGAGGAGTTCCTCTGACGCAGGCTGAGAGCAGCACTGATCTACTTATAAACACAACTATTTAGAAGGCAGCTTGACGCCATGCACGTTTCACAAAGCAACAGTAGCTGGTTCTCACAGGGCCCACGACTACCCCAGACATGGGCTCCTGACCAGGTGTGCAGTACCAAGCCTGAGTTCTCCACCTTATTTTTTAAGACAGGCTCTCTCACCAGGACCTGGGGTCCACCACTTAGGCTACAGCGGCTGGCGAGTGAGCACTGGGGAATCCTTCTGTCTCTTCCTCCCCAGTGCTAGGATTACAGCTTACTGCCATTTCTTTGGTTTGTTTTTAATGTGGGTGCCGGGATGAAACACAGGCCCTCATAGGGCCTCATTTTTGCAGAGCAAGTACTTTTTGGAGCTCCTATACCCCCTTGGAGGCACTTCATCAGTTCACTGACCGCATCCCTCCATCTAGCTCTAAACCTGCAGGGGCAGACTTGCACATCACTAGCCCAACACACGTAACGACTGTTCTAGGGTGTTTTATGACCAGGTTGGCACCCAACCACACCCTGTGCCCACTCCAAACTGTCACAGGAGTGGTGCTGCTAGACCAGCATGGTCCCCATTCTCCTGTGTGATGATGGGAGTGTTCTAGAGCCATGCTATCTGCCCTGCCACCTATCAATATGAAATACGACCATTGTGGCTTAATTTTAAATGACAATCAGTGTGAAGCTGAGTAGCCACATGTGGGCAGAGGATTCATCGTTCTACTGCCCTTACTTGGGCCAGGGCTCCTGCCATTTCTGTTTAGCAGTAAGTATTTGCACAGCTGGTCCTCTGAGGGACAGAGATTGGCTGTCTAGGCAGCAGCCCTGAGTTGCTGAGGTCATGGCGGAGAGAGGGTGGTCATGAGAGCAGGGGTGGAGTAGACAAGGATGCAGAACTGGAGAAGCCAGGAAGGAGAGCCAGAGCACAAGCCGGGGCAACCCCGAGTGTTTGGTGCCTGTGTTCCTCACAGAGCCTGCTGCTGTTAGCCAGCAGGGAAAGGACACACTGAGGTGGGGGAGGAGCCAGGGACAATGCCTTCCACGGTTCCCATTGCACCCACCTGTGCTGGTTAGGTTTTTTTTTTTTTCTTCAACCTGACACAGGTAGAGTCATTCTGGGAAGAGGGAACCTCAACTGAGAAAATGCCTCCATACAATTGACTTGTAGGCGAGCCTATGGGGCATTTTCTTGATGACTGATTGACACAGAAGGGCCCAGCCCACTGTGGGTGGTGCCACCCCTGGATAGGTGGTCCTGGAGTACATAAACATTTAACTGAACAAGCCATGGGGAGCAAGCCAGTGAGCACCATGGACTATGCTTCAGTTTCTGCCTCCAAGTCTCTGTTTGCTCCTGCTCTGACTCCCTCAGTGACGAACTGTGATCAGGACACATAAACCAATAAGCCCTTTCCTCTCCAAGCTGCTTTTGGCCGTAGGGTTTTATCATAAAAATAGAAATCAAACAAAGACACATCTCCATGTCCAGTGCCAAGCTGGAACCAATGAGCTAGAGGATGTGGCCACCCATCCTCACCTCAAAGCTGGACCCAAGTCCCACCTGGGTAGAACTCAGTGAACCTGCTTGTTAGTTCACCTAAGGTTGTGTCTCCAGGACCAGAATATGACCTGGCCTAGCCTGTCATGCCATGTGGCTTGCCTCCTCCTCATTCCCTCTCAGGGGAAATGGGGTCCTCGTAGGGACCTGAGAAAGGCACCATGCACACACCTAGGGATACCTAGCTGAGTATGTTGAAGAGGTGCCTGTCCCCTCCTGAGCAGATCCTGTCCTGTGGGTCACCCTTAGGCTGGCTATGGCTCCTGGATCTTTATATCACCTGCTAGAGAAGAACCTCATTTGCCTGAGTAGCAGGTAGTAGGAAGGGATGGACATGTCCTGCAAGGCCACATCTTTCAAGATGCATGAGAAGGTGTCCTCACTTCCTACCAGTAGGTGACTTGGATGAGGCTGGATTCTGGACTGCAGTTGTAGGGACATGTGGACATACCTAACAAGGGTGGTGTCTATGTTCTGGGTGTCAAATGACATTTCTTCCAGGGAGCCCTGCCATGGGGTCCTGAGCCTGCTTTGTTATGTGATTTTTTAAGACCTGAGATGACCCCAGTCCCAAAGGACACCAAGCATCTATGGAGCTTCTTACAGCCATGCCTCTGTTGGGTGGATAGCCTCCTGGTCTTGACCCCAGCCTCATCCTTCCCTGCCTCCATCCAAAGCTGCTGACCCTACCTTCACTCCAAGGCCCGCAGGCAGTACTCTTATCCCTGTGTTTTGGCTTCTGAGAGCTGTTCTGGATCAGGTCTGCTCCCAGCTCTACTGACCCTTCAGGCTCCCTGGCTGCCTCTTCAGAGGTGAGGAAGACCACAGATCACGCTCACTCAGGTTCAGGCAAATTACATCAGTTGTGGATCCTTCCAGAAGCTAGGCTTCTCCTCCCAAAGCAGACAGAATTCTGGGGCGGGGAGATCTGCTCTCCTGTTCTGTTCAAGGGCTGAGTGGGGGCTGCCTGGTGCAGTCCCAGCTGGGAAGCCTGTTCCCAGCACAAGGGCACCTCTGACCAAAAGAGTGGGGAGGTTGGTGTGTCCCTGGGCACCCATGACTGAACCGGGCTTCAGGAATGACAGAGGCCACCTGCTTTCTTTCCTGAGCTGAAGACCTACTAAAGACCCTCAAAACGAGTATGTTGTGTGTATGGTATGCACACATGTGCGAGTGTGGGTGTGGCTGTGCATGTGTGGAGGCCAGAGGTCAACTTTGGATGTCATTACTTGATTTTTTTTTTTTTTTTTAGATTTACTTACTTTTATTTGTGTCTGTATTTTGCCTGCATGTATGTCTGTGCAGCATCTGCAGGCCTGGTGCCTGGTGCCTGTGTAGGTCAGACGACGCACTGATCACATGGCACCGGAGTTACAGATGGTTATGAGCTGCTATGTGGGTGTTGGTAACCAAACCTGGGTCCTCTGCAAGAGCAAGCAGCAATGTTCTTAACCACTCTGCATCCTTGCCTTTGTTTTTGTTGTCGTTGAGACAAGGTCTCTCATTATCCTGAGGCTCACTGATTAGGCTAGGTCAGCTGACCAGTGTGCACTTGGAATCCTCCTGCTTCTGCTTCTGCAGTGTTGAGATTACAAGTAAGATGTATCTCATAACTAGCTCTATAGACTGTTGTATTAGCTATGTACCATGAGGAAAGCTTTTACGTGTGCTTCTGTGCAAGTGCTCATGGAGTCCAGAAGAGGGCATTGAAGCACTTGGAGCTGGAGTAGTGGTTCTCAACCTGTGGGTCTTGGCCCCTTCAGGGTCACATATTGGAAATCCTGCATATCAGATATTTACATTAAGATCCATGACAGTAGCAAAGTTACAGTTATGAAGTACGAATAAAAATAATTTTATGGTTGAGGGTCAGTCACCACAACTTGAGAAACTGTATTAAAGGGTTGTAGCATTAGGAAGGTTGAGAACCACAGAGCTGGAGTTACAGGTATTTGTAAGTTACTGCAACTGAGCTCTGAACTCTGATCCTCTGTTAGAACATTCTTAACCACTGAGCCATCTCTCTAGCCCCTGGGGGAATCATTAAACTCTGAAAAATGGAAGTGGAATTGTATAAATGAACATAGCACACACATATTGCTTGAATTAGACAAACAGCCATTTGCTGCATTGTTCCTGGGAGCAGCGAAGCATGATGTCATGGTTTTGCTAGCGTTCTCAGGAGTCCTGTTGGATTTGGGGTTGTGTCATATGAAATGTAACTAGAGAAAGGCAATATGCACATGGCATTGGAATCTGAGCTGACAATGCTGTCTTCAAGAAACCAAGCTGGGCATGGTGGCTCACACCTCTGTCGCCTCTAATCCTGGCTCTTGGGAGGCTAAGGCAGAAGAACTGGGTGTTCAGGGTTATCCCTGATCAATGCAGAGTTCAAAGCCAGTTTGAGGTACACAGGGGAACCTGTTTCAAAAAAACAAAAAAGAAAAAGAAGTTGTGTTGGCCAGCATATAAGAGGCTGAGGCAGGAGGCTGGTGAGCTGTTGCAGCTTAGGGGAGTCATGGGGGTCAAGCTGGGACTTGGGAGCTCTAAGCCCTGCCCTCAGTTTCTGGCATTCTCCGCTTCTTTACCTTCCACAAGTCAAAGTCAGCAACACAGCATGTGGTGTGGTCATCTTAGAGGGTGGTGGGGAACAGCCAAAAGTAAACTACTAGTTAGCACAAGTGTTTGTGTGCCGGTCAAGCAGCATAGCTCACCACTAATGCCGGGTCAACCTTGGCCAAATGTGTGTTTGGAAGGATGAAGAGCTTAACAGAGGAAGGATGGAGAATTTAACTGAGATCATCATGGTCCTCAGGGAAGCCAAGGCACAGGCATGGGCGGGCCCGCAGAGGCCTTCTTGTCCCTGGCTCGGGTTGTGAAGGAGGAAGCCTGAGTATGAGGGAGAAAGAGGTGACCTGCTCCCAGAGCCAGGACAGAGATTAATGCCCTCCACCCTCGGTACAGCACAGACCAGAGTCAGCACAGAGGGCTCAAACAGAAATAAGTAAAGGCATTTTGCATGAACTGTGACCCACTCCAGAAGGAAATATCTGCACTTAGGTTTGGAGCCTGGGGCACTGTCCACATCTACATTGTATTGCTGTGGAGTGAGCTGGCCAGAAACCTGTGCAGATGTCAACCCCATCTGTCATCTTAGAAAGAGCCATTCTAAAACTTGGGTTGCATTGCTTGAACTTCAGACAAAGTAGTGCGTGGTGTTCTGGAGGACTCCTTCATAGCCAACCCTTTCTTGACTCCAACCTGAACTAGCACCCCCACCCCCACCCTCCCTAGACTCCTGTCAGCTCACAAAAAGCAGGCCTGAAGCCACTGGAGGACAGAACACCTCTTGATGACAGGATGATAGCCTAATCCAGACTGGGTTCACTGGCCGTAGACATTCCTACTCTTAAAATGTTCCAGGCCATAATAGCCACCTTTCCTGTCTCACGGCCACCTGCCCTCTCTTCCCCTTCCTCAACTCCCTTTATCCCCCACCCCCCACCCCGTTGTTCCCAAACATAGCTGCCCCCATTCTTGAGCCTAACAGTTCAGCACTTGGCTGCTCTGTCCCAGCCCAGGCCCTTATAGCAGGAGGCTGTCCCCAAGTGTCACAGTTATTTTTCTAGTGCTGTGACAAAATATCCAGACAAAAGCAATCTAGGGAAGACAGGTTTGTTTTGGTCCACAGCTGGAGGGTTCAGCCCATCGCTGTGGGGAAGTCACAGAGGCAGGAGCCTGAGGCATCTGGTCACATCATACCCACCATCAGGAAGCAGAGGCTGATGAATACCTGAGCTCAGACAGCTCTCTCCAGGACCTGAGCCCAGTGAATGGTGCTACCCACATTTAGTGTCGGTCTTCCCAGGTATGCCCAGAGATGAAATAAACCCTTCACAGGTCGTCCCATCAAATTGACAATTAACACCTACCACACCAATCAAACCCATCCCCGAGGATAGCTTTTCTTTTCTCAGAAGGGACTGTACCTAGAGAACCCAGGGCCTGGTAAGCAGATCACCTGTTGATTGGTGGAGTTGGACAGGAGGACTGAGGCTCTACCTGGAGTCCTGTATTCTGAAGAGGCAGCTCACCAAATAGGGGGAAGCTGTTTTGGCAGTACGTGGTTTTTGTTTTTTGTGCAGTCCAACTGGTGGAGGTCACTGCTGGCTGGATTGGATCCTGCAGTGACCATGTATGTGGAAGGGGCTCCTGATCAGTGTAT